>WNGS01006636.1:2836907-2868451 GCA_020271785.1 Procambarus virginalis
CATAGGTGTAAGATCTGCCAAGTTCAATGTGGTAACTCTCCAAACTAATTCCATTCAGCTGTCTCTTATTTTTTTTTTTCCTTTCTGTGTCATTTGTAGTGTCAAGATGTTGTTGTTTCAAGATGAAGTTGCTTGTGGGCAAAGGATATACAGCAGAATAAGATTGCTATTATAATAATGTCTTGTCTGTTGTGTCGTTAGGGTCTTGCAGTTTATCTCTGATGTGTTAGAAAAGGTGGGTTTAATAAACTGGCAGATCCGATTTAAACGGAATGTTGCAGTACTACCTGCTCGATGATGATGCTTTATTGTGGACGAGTGCTTGCACTTGCTTTAAGCAAGGCAGTCTCTTGTGCATAGTTTTCTTGAAGGAATTGTTTCACCTCTTTTTTTTTATTTTAAACATTTGTGCTTGTGCATTACGTTGGCTTCTGTTTACGTATGTTTGTGTCCAAGTCTTCGACTAAAGCTCATCAGTCGTTTCATGATTATAAACCCGACTGGGATCTGTCGTTCATGTCTAGCCTTTGTTTTACTATGTTATGATATTTTCATCAAAAGTTGTGCATCCCTGCATTATAACTCCCGGGAGTGTTGAAGGACACGTCCGCGGAGTCTCTACAAGAAGCAAGCGTATACAAGTCTTACCAATATTACACCCAAAGTTTGGCTGCTCATTAATGAACAGACAATAATTCATGGTCCTATAATGTCATTCATGAATTAGTAAAGCTCTTTAGAAATAATATGTAATCACATATTATATATATGTACAGTATGTGTGTTATTACCAATTTGTAATTACATATATGTATATAATAAATGTGTGTGTGTGGGGGGGGGGGGGAGGAGGGGATGTATGTATGTATATATATATGCATGCATGCATGTGTGTGTGTGTGTGTGTGTGTGTGTGTGTGTGTGTGTGTGTGTGTGTGTGTGTGTGTGTGTTTGTGTTTGTGTTTGTGTGTGTTTGTGTGTGTGTTTGTGTGTGTGTTTGTGTGTGTGTGTGTGTGTGTGTGTGTATGGGGGGGGGAGAGGGGGGGATGGATGTATGTATGTATATATATGCATGCATGTATGCATGTGTGTGTGTTTCATACATATACAGAAAACATACATTACTAAGGATGAGTTATGAAATTATGCATGAACCTATTTCAATATCATTATAAAATGACTAAATGATTCTGCTACTACTCATTGCAAGTCAACATCACTGTCGTCATCATTGGTGTGGGTTTCCAATGATAAACACGGCGCGCACACTTGTCCAGTAGCTGTAAAGAAAACAAATGTATATAAAATATGCACATGGCAATAGACGTTAGTAAATTATTTATTATCTGTATGCAAGTCACACACACTAAACATTCCCTCTACTTTTGAACACAATTGAATCATTAGAAATGCACGATATATCCATTACAAGTACAGTACTGTTTCAAAAACTAATTTTTAATTTATAAATTAAAATTTTCCTCCCATAAAAGACAGGGTGTTGAGTACAGCATAAACAATCAGTGATGAGTCTTTCCTTCAGAAAGTTTTTAAAGCCAAAACTTATATGATAGACCCAAGATTCATCACCAGCAGCCAGCCACTAGATGACTTTATCTGCTCCTAACCCCCTCCAAAAGACAAGTTATGAATGCAATGAAACCCCCTTTCCTGAGCCGCCTCAGTAGCGTCCCGATGATTGGGCCCCAATACCACAGACATCCCCCACAATGCTACCAGGACTTTAGACTTGCATGAGCCTGCTGGGCACCTGGATCAAAATCTAATGCACTCAGAGGCATGTAAAACATGTGAGCCAGAGAATAACCAAACATTAAGAAAAGTTGCCAAAGTCTGGTCAAAGCAAAATAAATAACACATCTTGAAAAAGTGAGAAATAAAAGAAAACTATGCAACAGTAGTTTAACAATGGTAAAAACCCAGTACTAACAAAATGAAAGGCCTCTCTCTGGTAGAGCCCCAATGGCTCCCTGATACTAATCTCGCCAAACTTGCTCCATTCTAATGGGTCACATCAGACACAGAAGTTCTGTTTAGCCTACCGAGGACAAGAGCCAGAACCTGACCCCCCCGCCCCTCACAGAGGTGCATAGTGACAATTCGTAACCCCTACCAAAAAAAACATCCAGAGTCAGCAAAGCTTTACAGACAACTGGAAGGTTCAATGGAAATGAAGCCTTGAATCCACAAAACAACTCTGAAACGAATCACATGGATCAAGAGATTCACTCAAACTAGCTCGAAACTCGATCAGTACCGATTGCCACAACCAGATGGCCCAGCCACTGCCCAAAGCTGGCTCCCCTGGTCAGTTCTGGAACTGATGAACAACCCAACAATGAACCCATGAGCCTGGAGGGAAAGGAGGGAATCAGGGAGCCACCGGAGCTCTACCAGAAAGAGGCACTTCATTACATTTACCATTGGGTTTTTGGGGGTAGCTCTCCAACAAAAACCAAAGCCCCAGTACAACCACAAAACACATGCCAAGACCCAAAAAGAGCAGTCTGCAAGCCAGGAAGACCCCAGAACCCCAGAAGGGGCAGGACCGGGGCACACAGGAGATAACCAAGGGCCTCCAGAACCCCCAAAAGGGGACTCAAGAGGAAGGAAACCTTGAAAATCAAACTAAAGAGCCCAAAGGAACCGGAATCGAACCGGAGGGGAAAAGCCCAAACCACCACATTTGCCAATGGAAATGCACCAGAGAAAGGCAGGGCAAAACACCGTGGTGTAGTGGTAAGACACTCGCCTGGCGTTCCGCGAGTGCTATGTCATGGGTTCGTATCCTGGCCGGGGAGGATTTACTGGGCGCAATTCCTTAACTGTAGCCTCTGTTTAACGCAACAGTAAAATGTGTACTTGGATGAAAAAACGATTCTTCGCGGCAGGGAATCGTATTCCAGGGACCTGCCCGAAACGCTACGCGTACTAGTGGCTGTACAAGAATGTAACAACTCTTGTATATATCTCAAAAAAAAAAAAAAAAAAAAAAAAAAAAAAAAAACAGCACCCAGACTGAACCCCCAGTGAAACAGCCAGAAACAGACTGAAAACTGAGGGACAAAAGACCTGGGAGCAAGCATAGTAAACGGCCAGGGACACTGGGGCTGAACAAACAGACAGAAAACACAAAACCGAGTGAAAAACAACACCTAAGCGAACCCAGAGGAACAGGAGAAGGGCAGAACACCCTTTAAAATGAAAGCAAAAACCGAGAACGACAACTGGAGGATAAAACCTCTGAAGGTGAAAAAAAAAACCCGAAATGCAAGCGCACACACCCAGGCACATGTAAATAAACAAACCACAGCGCCACCCTGGCGACCAGGTGGGGAAGCGATCCGCAGGACTGAAAATGGCCACCATAACAAAAGGAGACGCGGCTGATGCAAGAGATCCGAAAAATACTCCAGCAAATGTGAGAGAATAAGCAGACAAAAGGGACAAAAAACCCGCCCAGAAGGCAGAAAATCCAGGCAGCAAACAGCCCCGAAATTGCTCGTGGGCAACTCCCCCACCCCACAACCCCGGGAACCTGCAACAGAGGCCCCGGGGCAGAGCTGTCCTCCACAACCTCCACCCCCGAAGAAAATGCAGAATCACGAGGAAAGGCAGCAAAGAACGGGCTGCTGGTAAGACCCAGAAGCCTCGGCAGGAGGAGCAGGCTCGAATGCCTGCATGGTGAATGCCTGAGGAGGGGAGGGCTGCATGGACGACCGGCGCGGCAGTGGAGTGTGATGTTTGCTTGTTTCCTTGGGATTGGAGGGAGTTTACCGTTTTAGTTGTTAGTTTCTTACCAGGTGGTGTTTGTTTTTGTTATGCCTACCTTTCTGGGTGCCTAACCCTGGTCGATGGCAAATAAGGAAAACCCCCCAACCACAGGGGGGGGGGGGAAGTTTTCCAGGGCCATTGAGGGGGCCAGGTTCTGGCTCGTGGTTCTTGGTTGGTCAAAGTCCATAGCTAATGCCACGATCTAATATATCACACAGTAGCCCGATAGTTCCAGAGAGCCATAGGGGCTCCCACAGAAAATTCACTTTCGCAACAGAGGTGTACACATTGGTACACGTACACATACAGGTACAGGTTGGAACAGGTTAAGCGAAGAGGTGGTGGAGGCCAAAAACGTTTGTTGTTTCAAAGCATGATAAAAGAGTACTGGGAAGATGGGACACCACGAGCATAGCTCTCACCTGTAACTACACATAGGTAATTACACTTTTGTAATTACAGGTATTTACCCTGCAGCAACGACTACCTTGTTTCCGTTGAAGCAGATGCTTGAATTTTAGGCATATGGTTTTTGCTGGGTTTTCCACAGTTTTGTGGCCAATCTCTGACCACTTAACTGGTTGATACCTGGTTGATGGGGTTCTGGGAGTTCTTCTACTCCCCAAGCCCGGCCCAAGGCCAGGCTTGACTATGCGAGAGTTTGGTCCACTAGGCTGTTGCTTGGAGCAGCCCGCAGGCCCACATACCCACCACAGCCCGGTTAGTCCGGTACTCATTGGAGGAATTTATTCCCTTGCCTCGTAGAGCAAGGGAGATTCTGGATCTAGCTCCCTGTAGCTAAGGGATGGGTTTCAGTGACATGCTGTGATGGACAAAGTCTTGGTCATAACAGAGCTAGGCTTTGGGAATTGAGGAGTTCCTCCCAGAAACAAAAGGAAATTCATGAACTCCACACTGGTGATGGTCAGATACTGTAAAAACTTTAAATGCAGGGTGCTAAACCACAAATATGCCACAAACAAATAGGCTGCTGTAAGAGAGAGTAGTTCAACAATAACAAAGGTGCAATGAGGTCATGCACTACACATCCAAGACAGGAAATGCCACAGAACCCAGGAGGATGAATACCAGAGGCAACAGGAGTGACCAATGGTGTAAACAAATACTGCCATACAGCCAGGAAAACTGCACGCAGCAAAGTCAGGCTCTGAATTGGGTGGAGAATCCATAGAATCCCATCCAGCAGATATATGGCATAAGCAGCCTCTCTGATGCACTGATAATGCATTGTCCAAGCCCAGCAGATCTTCTGGTGACTTTTCCAGGCATGAGAGTATAAGAACAAGACTCACAAACACCAAAACTCATTACAATGACTGAGTGCATAAATGGTCACAGAAAGAATGAAAAATCACTTTATGCCACTTTCAAGCACAAAGGTCCTATATCCTATAGTACAGTGATCAGCTCAGTCAGATCACAACTGAGAGGTCCCAGATTTGGGTCCTGTGGCAAAACATATTTCCTTTTAGCTGATGCCTCTGTTCACCTTGGAGTAAATAGGTACCCCAAGAGTTAGAAAACTGTTGTAAGTAGCATCCTTGGGAAAGACAGTAATTGGCTTAGAGCGATCTCAACGAGCGTAATAAGGTGTGCGAAGGCTCCACCTGGTGACAGGAGTGAGGTGGCACATCAGGACTCGTTCAATAGTCAGCAGGTTGATTTTACAAGTTTTACAAGTTAGTTTTTTTACGAGTTATGACTTTTCTAAATATTTCACAGGCAAGTTGGTATTGGTGGTCTTCCTCAGTTGTGAATCGGCACATGATCTTCACATGTTACCCCCCCTGCCCCTTTAAGGCAAACAAAAGTCACCAACACGTTACACATAACTGGCGAGCCGAGATAGTTACAAAAGTCTGGCATGCTAATGGTGGCCCTACTGTACCAGTGCCTTAAGATGAGCTGAGCTACTGAGGAAACCTACCAAGAAATAGATGCAGAAGAAAGGCTCAGGATCAGTTATTCCAGGGAAGAGAGATTACTGTACCTCTCTAAACTTCAACATTATAGAAAAAAATCTATATTCTTTAATGTTTTCACTTACTTAAAAATATCCTAAATCTGTGTAACACTAAGGCACTCAATTTTATTCATCTTCACCACCAGCACTATTGAAGTTTGGTGTGCAAATATGTTCCTTGTCACTCGAGTCACTTGATGATCCACTAGGTTTAAAAGCCACAGTGCCATCTACCAACATGCGCCCCCTAATGATCAACATTTCCTGCAGAAATTTCCGAAAATTTAAAAAGGATCTTACCTAGTTTGACTAATACAGAGGAACACAATAAAAGAACATTAGAACAAAAACTTGTTAGAATGAAGAAAAGTATGTAAATCCCCCCAAACTAAAATGATTATCAGGGGTTCTCTGTATAAAGTGTGTAATCTGTAGTTCATCAGCCAAGGCATGCATATTGTATAGTACCAGGTAAATACTAATAATAACTGGCAAATACCACAAATGACAACTCACATGGTTTTGTTGGATATTTCATCATCATAGTAAAGTAACCAATAAATTTATCAAGTTGGGAAATGAAAACCAGTCTCCGTGGTGCAGTGTTAAGACACTCGCCTGGCGTCCGCAAGCGCTTTGTCCTGGGTTTGTATCCTGGCCGGGGAGGATTTACTGGGCACAAATCCTTAACTGTAGCCTCTGTCTAACTCAACAGTAAAATAAGTACTTGGTTGTAAAAACGATTCTTTGCGGCGGGGATCGTATTCCAGGGACCTGGCCGAAACACTACGCGTACTAGTGGCTGTACAAGAATGTAACAACTCTTGTATATATCTCAAAACAAAACTTCCTAACCATATTTTTGAGAATCATCACGACCATTGGCCTGGGCAATACATTACCAACTTTAATTCACATCATCATACTATTTCCCACTTTCAACGTGAGGGGAAAAACATTGAATGAAAGGAAAGGTATGTGACCTACCAGGCTCTATGATGTGACTTGCCAGGCTCTATGTGACTTGCCAAGTTGTATGTGGCCTACCAGGCTCTATGTGACTTGCCAGGCTCTATGTGACTTGCCAAGTTGTATGTGGCCTACCAGGCTCTATGTGACTTGCCAGGCTCTATGTGACTTGCCAGGCTCTATGTGACTTGCCAAAGTTGTATGTGGCCTACCAGGCTCTATGTGACTTGCCAGGCTCTATGTGACTTGCCAAGTTGTATGTGGCCTACCAGGCTCTATGTGACTTGCCAGGCTCTATCCGACTTGCCAAGCAGTATGTGGCCTAGCAGGCTCTGTGAGACTTGCCAGGCTCTATGTGACTTGCCAGGCTGTATCCAACTTGCCAAGCAGTATGTGGCCTAGCAGGCTCTGTGAGACTTGCCAGGCTCTATGTGACTTGCCAGGCTCTATCCAACTTGCCAAGTTGTATGTGGCCTACCAGGCTCTATGTGACTTGCCAGGCTCTATCCAACTTGCCAAGTTGTATGTGGCCTACCAGGCTCTATGTGACTTGCCCAGTGACAAGAAAATTTACAAGTATCACAAACTTGGGCAGTGACAGTGGAGAGTAGACCTGGTCCAAACATGCCACGGCTATACACTATCTTATCTTGAGGTTATCTTGAGATGATTTTGGGGCTTTTAGTGTCCCCGCGGCCCAGTCCAAACACACACATTCCCTAATGTACTCAATTATTTAGCTTCATACTTCCTCCTTAACTTCATACTTCTTTACTTTTCCTTAATAAAATATTTCTTTATACAGCACAAGCACCTTAACACTTTGGCGTACCCAGCGCACCACCCCTCAACTGTGCGATTTGGGTCCCAGAATTTTACGGGAGCGCGCGTTAATTCTGAAAAGTGTAGACTCTCTTCAACTTTGTCACCTCAATTCTCGTCCTACGAGATTAAATTTGGTATCATTGTGTTCGCAATAGAATTCTCTACAGCACTAAATACATATAAACTCCAAAAGCCCGGCTAATTACCTGCAGCAAACAGAGAAAGTGCGAACGAGTTACCCAGGACCGCGGAAAAGCGATAAATGTGTTCACTCTTTTCACTCTGGTCACCTCAATTTTCGTCCTAGGTCTTTCATTTTGGTATCAATGGGTTTGCAATAGAATTCTCTAGAGGAACATTAGCATATAAAATAAAAAACCTGGTCACGCTCCACCCGCCGACGAGTTGAAGACGGGCCACGCGTTAGCTGCGAGTGAGCACCCAGACGCCTTCTAGCTACACTCCCAATTCCTGCCCACAAATGTTTAGTATTATTGTGTGTTGAACATGACATAGGCGTGTAGGGAAGACATAGGCACACATTTTAAAACCAGTCCCCCCAAAAATCGGATAAAAACGTGATTTTTGGCGATTATTTTAGTGGATGACTCAATGCTGCGTCATCCCCGAGATTACCGACAGTAAACGGATGACACAATGCTGCGTCATGCCCGGACTAAAGTGTTAAAATGCAGGGAAATTTATATGGAGTCACAAAATGGTATGCAGATAAATAAAGCAAAGTTATATAATATTGAGAATGGTCCAGGAGGGACCAAAATGACGTCGTCACTTCACTTTCTAGTGTGTGGTTTAGTCAACATATAATATTGTAGTGATATATAAAATTGTTTTCATGTACAGTGGCACCTCGACATACGATTGCCCCTACTTATGATAAATTCGAGTTCCGATATAAATTTCATCAAAAAATGCGACTCGACATCCGATGGTGTCGTCGACATCCGATATTTGTTGGTACACGTTCGGGTCGGCCAAGCGCGTGGTTCCCGGTCACGCGGTCCGACCTGCCTCAGTTTACTACAGCTACCCGCTTAGTGACGATCGCGCCTATAAGAAATTCCGCTTTTGTGGTGATTTTTTGCATTTTGAACATTAACACTTTCGCGCTTAGCGGGCGCCCGTTAGCGTCCAATCTTTTTCACCTGATTCTGCCCTCTGGACGCTGGCTGGCGTCCAATGGTTAAATAATTATATAAATTTTATTTATTATGCGATTTTATTTTAGTTAGTCTCAAAATGTTCACCATGAAATTTACGTTCTTTCTAATAACCAAAGAGCTTATTAAAGAAAACGGCATGGCAGTGATTCATCTTGGTATAACAATTGTATGGCGCCGATATGCCGCCGCGGGTAACACTTCAGCCACTTCCAACCGTCTTTTGGGTTGGTTGCGACATTGATTCTATATTTATATGCATATGTCCGTATAGAGAATTTTATTGCGGTTCCAATGATACCATAATCAATGATGTAGGATAAATGTGGTCATCGCAATCATTAAGAGAGTGGAAACATTTGTTGCTGTTTGGCGCTCTCGCCAAACAGTTTGGCGAGAGCTTCTGTTTCTGTTTGAACTGTTTCAAACAGTTTCTGTTTGGCAGTATTTTATATGTATGTTCTTATAGAGAATTCTATTGCGAACACAGTGATACCAAATTTAAATACGTAGGTCTACAATTAGTGTCATGACAGTAAAAAGAGTATACACTTTTCGCTCCTACCGCTTAAGCGCGCGACGCCAAAAGCACAGGTTCGCGCTCGTAAAAAACGCTGCGCCGAAAGCGCTAAAGTGTTAAAGTAATTATTTTCTATCGCGCCATGTGTCCCAAGAAAGTCAGTGGTAAGGCTCAACATATGAGATCCCATGTAAGAATGACCATAGAGCAGAAACAAGAGATCATTCGTAAATATGAAGACGGTGTGCGGGTCGGTGAACTGGCTAGGCAGTACAACAAATCTCAGTCAACGATATCCACCATGTGCAGGCGATGAGTCACAATAACGTGGCTGAAGTATGTTGACCAGACCACACACTAGAAGTTGAAGGGACGACGACGTTTCGGTCCGTCCTGGACCATTCTCAAGTCGCTTGAGAATGGTCCAGGACGGACCGAAACGTTGTCGTCCCTTCAACTTCTAGTGTGTGGTCTGGTCAACGATATCCACCATACTGGTTAAGAAAAAGGACATTATGGGTGCTAAAGTGATGCATCATTACAGACAAATGTTAAATCGAATGGAAAAACAAATGTCTCTTGACAAATTTGTAGTGAGACAAACAAGCACTGAACCACAACCAGGTCCTAGTGGTATTCAGGCAAAACGTAGGAGAGAGAGTACCCCAGAGAAAACATCACTGCCTGATGTGATAATAGAAGGGGACTCCCCTTCCAAACAGTAACAACTCTCCTTCTCCTCCCTCATCACCATCTTCCATACGCCATCGAAATCCCTCCATAAAGGTAAGTGAAGTTTTGGTACTGTATTGTAGTTAGAAAAAAACATTGTATTCAGTATAAAATGTATTTTTATGTTAATATTTTGGAGGGTGGAGAACGGATTAATTCAAATCCCTTTATTTCTTATGGGAAAATTCGCTTCGACTTCCGATATTTCGACATACGATCCGTCTCTGGGAACGGATTAGCATCGTAAATCGAGGCCCCATTGTATACTGTATTGTAACTCTAAAGCAATATAAACATTAAAATACAAAACTAACATCTAAAAAAAAAAACTAACATCTGTATTATGGATAACCTCATTTCTTCCAGTATATTGGAGGGGGGGGAGGGTATCTCGCCAATGTAATGTTTTTCTTTTATCTGTGACGAGTGCGTAAGAAGTCTCGACACACTCCAACAAACCCGGTAGATAGCTATACCTCACGCCAAGACCCGGAATGAACGAGGCAGATGAGAACAACAGTCATGTTGTCGCAGCCCAGACCACCCATTTGACAGTCCGGAGCCAGACACCTCGTCATCAGATCCTCGCACACATCTTCCGGCTCCATTCCCTGAGACAACCGTAGTCTCACAAAGTTTACCACTTCCTGCAAATATAATTAGGGGGTCCTTATTATATACTGCATGACGAGATGTAACAAGTGATATATGGTAGTTTATTAATATCCATAACCTCCTTTCACAATAACATTATTATTTAACAGTTTTCCTCTGAGCTGATGCCTCCCAACCCCCATAAAAATGGGACAAAGGGTAATGATAATAAATGAACATATTGAGCCTATATTTACTGGTACAAGTAAACAATTACAAAATATGTGTGCCAGTAAAAAACTTTAGAAGTGAATTATGCAGTCCAAGTACAGAGCAACTGTACTCACCTAATTATGCTTGTGGGGGTTGAGCTTTGGCTCTTTGGTCCCGCCTCTCAACTGTCAATCAACTGGTGTACAGATTCCTGAGCCTACTGGGCTCTATCATATCTACACTTGAAGCTGTGTATGGAGTCAATCACCGAGTAGCAAAATATCCCTACAGAGGTAGTCCCTGAACGACTTGCGGAAGATAACCCCCAAGCCACAAGGGCAGGAAACCTGCCCTTGTGGCTTTGAGGTTACAGGTCCTTGTGAGGTTACAGGGAACCTAGGAAAGGTGGCCCTAGGAGCATGCAGCCCCAGTACTCTGTGAATTACTCCTGGCTCGCACACCATCACACAGTAGACCACCGCCGCAAGGGCACAGCACTGCAGAGAAACAGGATCCAGAGTCGAACGATCGCCACAACACATTAGCTTCAGAACTGGGGTTGGATAGCCAGTGCGAGGGTCTGGGGCTCCCCCTTTCCCCTCTCGGGAAGGGGGATGAGCTGTGCAGACAGCAGTGCAGTGGTGGTTATAACGTCATGCCTTGTTTGCTAGTTTTCAGATTGGGGAATTCTGCTTGACAGTTCAAGCTTTCAGTAGCAATTTTTTAATCAGGTGGAGTTTGTTTTGGAACGCCTGTCTTTCTGGGTGCCTAACCTGATCGATGGCAGACATGAAATGCTTCCAACCACACGTGGGTTTCCATAGGCCACTGCTGTTCATCCCTCTCTGAGGGGGCCAGGTTCTGGCTCGTGGTCCCTGGTAGGCAAGAACTCCATCGAATTGACTGATGCCATGGCCTAATACATACATATCAGCCCGGTAAGCTCTGGGGAGCTGGAGGGGCTCTCCACAGAAAAGCATGTCCTGTAACCTCATTTCAAACATTATGTAACCCAAATATAAAATCCTATTAAATCTAATATACAGTAACTAACTTACTTTAAGAGGAAAATATTACTGAACGAAATACAGAACCTGGCACAGGTTCTGTATTGTACTGTATTTCAGTATTACCAAAATACAGTACTATATTGAATTACATTACTACAGGACTATAAAAGTTATGACACACATACTACCCAGTATACTGCATTAAAAAAATTTGAAAAAATTACTTGATTAGTCATGACGTCCCATATGCCATCACACGCTAACAAGATGAATTCCCAATCTTCTGATATCTCTCGTGTTATGACATCTGGACATGCTGAAGCAAATCAGAACAAAATGTTAATCTTAGGAGGGCTGAAAAATTAACCTAGTTAACATATAACTTTAATTTGTAAAGGTTTGGGCTTACAGGTATGTTGATCCTCAGAATCACTGACAGGTAATATTTAATCTATGTACTGTATATAAACTAAATAAGAAAAAATCACTTAACTCCAAGACAGTTACAGTACAAGTATGAAAACCAGCATTGAAAATCAAGAAACTAGGATTAGCTAATGAATTACAAATATATATGTACTTCGAAACACTGTACATTGCTGCATTCTGAAAGTACACAGACCAAAAATATTTGAGAATTTCAAAACAGATAAAGTAATAACCTGACACATTTGAAGTAACAATCAACATAACAGTATTTAAATAATAACCAAAATAAGAATACAATTAAGATCATTATCCCACTACACCTTATTCTTACCAGTAACAATTTGTTCTTCAGGACTTTTCAGTTCATTCTTCTTAAAAACAAAATCACCCAAAGCTCTTGACAAAGCTAAATTGCCATTAACTCTATTCAGTTCCACCCATCCCCCGGCTGCTGTAATTCTCCGTTGCTCTGATGCTAAACTTGGCTTATGGTCATTGCTCAGCTCTTCAACACGCCCTCCAACACTTGCTATAGCTCGTGAATCTCCAACATTACCCTGAGGAGCAAAAATAAACAGTGTTGAATGTAATGAAACGTCATTTTCTGGGCGAGCCCCAAAGGCTCCCCAACGCTTACCAGGCAGATATGTATATACTGTACTGTATTAGACCGAGGCATCAGTCGATGGAGTTCTTGCCTACTGGGGACCTTGAGCCAGAACCTGGCCCCCTCAGAGAGGCACGAGGAGCAATGGCCTATGGTAACCCTCAGGTAATTGGAACCATGCCATGTCTACCATCGACCGAGGTTTGACACCCAAAAAGGTAGGCATAACAAAACAAACCCACATGATAAAAATTGCTACCTAAAACAGAACAGGGAGGCAGAACTCCCAAATTAAAACAAACAAAAACAAAGCAATCAAGCAAACGTCACTAATGCCATCGCACCGCTTGTCCATACCAACGGAAACGTCACTAATGCCATCCATGCTTGTCCATTCCAACAGAAAGCCAGCATTGACCAACGGACCAATGCTGGCTTTCTGTGGGGAGCCCCTACGGCTCCCCGGAGCTACCTAACCAAAGAAAAACGGCAAGAGGGACTTACCCAGGAGGCGGCCGACACTCTCATCTTAACTCGAAGTCAATACATCTGGCAACAATCTGCGACCCAAAGCGACACATGCCCTACTAGGGCCAGGAACGTTGACCAAGTAACATGCGGCCAAGATCCTGTTCGACCTCCAAAATCCCCGTGCCCGATTGTCGGCCCAAGATATGCTACCAAAGATGGCAGCCAAAGCAGCAAACTTACAAACGTCATGGGCACAATGATAAGACTGCAGACTGACTGGACCGAATAACCCTGCGGACGACCTGGGAGACCCGAGCCCTGGAACAGGGAACGAGGGAAAATCAGGTCAACCCAAAGTGCATCCCCGGTCACAGAGGCCGTGGTGGGTAAATAACGGTGAAGAGCCGCAACCAGACACAACACATGATGCATCCCCGGACTGACCAACCAAGCATCAATGACCCAATGACCCCTCCAGAATGCTGCCGACTCATTCTTCACCAGAAAATAAGGAGACTGCTACAAATGAACAAAGCTACCGCCAGAACTGAAAGAGCAGAAACCTCTGCACCAGAGGAGAGCATGAAGCTCCCTGATCCAACCCCCCAGAAGCCAATGCCAACAGGAAAAAAAGTCATGAAAAAATCTTGTACTGAAAGGGCCAACACAAACCAAGGAGAAGAGAGAAAAAGAGAGCTCCCTGTCCACGGACCGGGATGGCTCAGATGGCGTATGAGCAGGCCAGAGGTGAAACAAAGCACAAGAAAGCTTACAGAATGGGGCCGAAGTAACATCCACCCCGAACGCACACTGAAGCAGCTTCACCAGCGCCACACGATACGAGGCGGCAGTACTGTATTAGGCATCAAATAAAAAAGTCCAAGTCCCTATAACCCAAACAGGGCAGCCTCGGGGCATCCAGGTGAGCAATCAACCTAGCACACTGTAGCAACCGATAACAAACATGTAACGCCGAAGCCGCCTGTACCTGAACTTCAATATCAGAAGATTGGGTAATCTGGAGCACGAGCAAGAAACAAGACTCTCAAGACCCCGGGTCAAAGGTATCATTGACCCAACAAGCAGCATAACGGAGGCAAAATTGGTGGGTGTGATCCTGAGACAAGGGGACAGAGCAACCATCAAACTCGCACTCGGGCAGTTGGAACCCAGAGGATGGATCCATAGGTCCAAAGAGCCCCAGTGGGGTTTTCCAGGGCCCTTAAGCTGACTGCTAAGGAGAGCCCGGGCAGGGTATTGCTAACCAGTTAGGCCCACACTACCAAAGAACGGCTAAAAACCTGAACCCTTGCGACATGTACAAGTACGGGGGCCTAATGGAGGCCCACCAAGATAACAGAAGGTAGAGAAACCAAGAGGGCAGACCTCCACCAGGCAAACAAACAAAAAGAAAAAGAAAACTCAGAGAAAGCACGACGTCCCCAGGAGGAACAGAACCGGCCACTGTGTATAATGGGAGACAAGCTGAACAATACCTTGTGCCCCTACCAGCAACAATACCACTTCCTACCAAAGGCCAAACAGTGGCTACAAAAAAACCAGCTGACCCCAAGGGCGGGCAATTGCCGAACAGCAACAGACCCCTACGGAAGCAGTTCCCGAACGCCCTGTGGAAGGTAACCCCAAGACGCAAGTGCAGTACTTAGAGGGTGCCAAGGGAAGGAGGCCCTAAGCACATGCAGCCCCAGTACTGATGAATTACTCCTGACCTGCACACCACACACTGCAGAAATACACCACAAGGCACAGAACTGCAAGGAATCAGAGACCAGAGTCGACGACCGCAACAGTCAATATCAGCCGAGGAACCGATTGCTGGAGCGGCCAGCGCAGACGAGGCAGCACGACAGTGTTAGTGACGTTTGTTTGTTTGCTCGTTCTAGTTTGGGAGTTCTGCTTCCCTGTACGGTTTTAGGTAGCAATTTTTACCATGTGAAGTTTGTTTTGTTCCGCCTACCTATTTGGGAGCCAAACCCCGGTCAATGGCAGACATGGAATGGCAAATACCTGAGGGTTACCATAGGCCATTGCTCCTCGTGCCTCTCTGAGGGGGCCAGGTTCTGGCTCGTGGTCCCCAGTAGGCAAGAACTCCATCGACTGATACCATGATCTAATACATATATATATCAGCCCGGTAAACACCGGGGAGCCGTAGGGGCTCCCCACAGAAATTAACCTGCATTATTAAAATAACCAAATTTCATGTCATAATATATCAAATAAATTTTTCCTGCACCATTACAAATTATACATTTGCCATTACACGGCATTGAAAAAATATTCAAGTTAATACAGCCATGTCGGCATTTCATACAAGAGTATTGTCGTAGTATAAGCAGAGAGGACCCCATACTGGCAAAATGTTTTAAAAAGGCTAAGGAATAACACCATGAGCTGCAATATCTCACTCTATAAACTGTAGAATGTTGCTGACCGCAACCGCAAGTCGAGCCTGGCCTCGGGCCGGGCTTGAGGAGTAAAAGAACTCCCAGAACCCCATCAAGCAGGTATGACCAATCTCACAACAAAGATTATACTAAAATAATATTGTATATGACCTTTCACTGGTTCAATGCATGTTCATAAATGAACATAAGAACACAAGAATAAAGGTAACTGCAGAAGGCCTAATGGCCCAGACAAGGCAGCTCCTATTTATACCCACCCAATCTCATTCATATTTATGTCTAACCTATGCTTGAAACAATCAAGGGATCCTACTTTTATTACTTTACGTGGTAATTGGTTCCACAAATCAACAACCCTGTTACTGAGCCAGTATTTACCCAGATCTTTCCTAAATGTAAACTTAACCAATTTATAACCATTGTTTCATGTTCTGTCTTGTGTTCATTCTTTTAATACCCTATTAATATTCACTTTGTTGGGTACATTCATCCACTTGTACACCTCTATCATGTCACTCATAATTCTTTGCTTTCTAGAGAACGTAATTTAAGCTTTTTTAATCTTTCTTCATATGACGGGTTTCTAATTTGGGAGATTAATTTTGTCATCCTACGCTGGACACGTTCTAGTGAATTTGTATCCATTCTATAGTACGGCGACCAAAACTGGACTGCATAATCTAAATGGGGCCCTAACCAGAGCAAGATATAGCTGAAGGACACCACCAGATGTCTTATTACTAACGCTTCGATTAATAAATCCCAGTGTCCTATTTGCCTTATTACAAACATTTACATTGATTTTTTTGGTTTTAAATCCTTACTGATCATAACTTCCAGATCCCTTTCGCAATCTCAACACCATCTAGCTCGTATCTTGTAACTATCAGTATCATCTAGCCTCTTGGGTAAAGAAACAATCTGACAATCCACACACCCCAATACAGATTTTTCCTCTCTGCCTGAACATTACGTTTCGAGGGACACAAGTAGAAGAGAAGTCTTGTCTCACATTCTAATTCCTCCCGAGACTCCCCGTTTTCTGTACTGAGGGGCAGATTCTGATCCTGGTCTCTGGGAGGTGCTCATGATTTGTTAAGAGTCTGATGTGGTATCTGCGATATTTCTAATTATCTTATTTGGTAGATTATTCTCATTTGTTCTTGTTATAGGGTTCATTATGATGATGATTTTGTAATTCCCTTCTGATACCTTTGATTTGTGTTAGTTCAGATATCATGTAGGGAACCAAGTTGAATAAAGCTTGAAAACCAAATTCAAGCATAGCATTTATCACTATCCAGTTTAATTTATTCAATCTGGAGAAGTCTACTATGGACAAGCTACTAAGGTCCACTCGTCTAGATATTGATTCTAACTCATCTACATCAGCCAATGAGTGGAAGGACTGGCATTGCAAGGTTGAAAACTTCTTGCCGAGTATGGGGAAAATGCTCCCAACAAACTCAGAACTGTTTAGAAATTTATCAAGGATTATATGACCTTTGAAAATGTCATATCTGCATTACACTGTTTGTGAAAATTGCCAACAAGATACTGTATTTGCTAGACAGTCGTTAGCTACACTGCTGTAACAGCCTAGTAAGACCCTTGAGTTTGAAAGAACTACATAAACTCGGTAAAGATTGTAATCTGAAACCAATTACTGCAAAATAGTATTGCAAAGTAATGATCTGCAATCCTTTCACAAATGGCATTTCCTCACTACCCATTTGTCAGTGTCTTCTTGATAATATGGGAACTACCTTCCTGCCCGTTTAAAAATGTACAGAAATGCCAGATGCACGGGAAGTTAAGCAGTGCCTGCACACTAAACCTTGTAAATCACGGGTGAGAAAGGGTATAGGATGCCATGAATTTTAAACCTAAAGAATCCTGTCACTATCCATGTATAATCCCTGAAACATACAAGGCACCACCCATACATAAGGTCATGTACATCACCATGTACAAATTATTATTTTTTTCCAGGAAGTATACAGCTAAATTAATCAACTACTATCAACAGGTCTGGCACAAAGACCAAGTCTCAAGCACTACTTGGACAATGGGACAATTCAAAAAGAGGAGAACAAGATAACTCTGATGAGGAAACCGAAAATGCAAAACAGTGCCAAGATAGATACTCTTGAGACAGTGTTGGAAGAACTTAAGACACTAAATACATTCAAATTAGATAACACGAACACAATCACAAAACACAACTAAGACTCGTACAACAATGTCTTAAGGAACACTAACCCCTTATCTAGAACAGTGAGCCAGTCCTCACACATGAGAAGAGCATCGTATGTGGCACCAAGCATGCGAACAAGGACGCGGGTCGGCTGGATTCCCAGATGATCCAGGTTGCCACCTGGTGCTGCTCACGGGTAATGGCATGATGATTGATTGTTCATCATCTTTTGTCTTTTACTAAAGACATGCAGTTTGTTTTGTTTTGAAAGTTCTTTCTGGGGAGTTTTGCATGGTACTGGATCAATCTCTGATTACCATGCTCTTTCAACTCTAAGTACACTAGATTCTAATCTTGATGTTCAGTAGGCCTATGCAAGTCTTGATAGCATTGTCTCAGTGCTACCAGACCCAATGCTGCAGGGAGCTACCGAGGAGCCAGCCCAGAAAAGCATGGCACTAAATTTTAAGAAGATTCCCTTGGAAGCACTGCTTTCAAAAAAAAGAAAAGGATAAGGCATGTCAAATACAAAATTAAGAAAAACCACTCACGCAGTACACAGTTCCATTACGAAGAAGACAGCATATAGCTGTAGTACCCGCCAGCTCATCTTTTAGCACGTCATCCGTCTGCATTAAATTGTCCAAATCTAAGAAACCCTGAAAAGAAAAATTGTGTAATGCAATTAATCAATTAGCCTCATATCCCTTGTGCATTATAAAGGTGGAGAAGTGGGCTGGGAACTCATCTTCCCAGTACAAGTCAAAGAACAGTAGCCTTAGATGTGGGGAGTGCACGTGCCCGGGCCCCACAAGTCGGAGGCAGGTCTGCATGGCTGTGTGCCATGTGAGAGGAACATACCAGGAACACAAGTTAGAATTGGAAAAAGATTTTTGGAACAGTAAAGTTCGGTATGTTATGTATACGAGACACGAAGATGTGGAAACGTTGACGAGTGTAATGGAATAAATGTTAAAAGAATAGGAATAAGAATAAATTGTATTGAAGTGGAAAAATGTTACTATTGGAGTACCACAGGGTTCACTTCTTGCACCAGTAATGTTTATTGTCTATAGGAATGGTCTACTAGAAGAAATACAGAACTATATGAACATGTTAACTGATAATGCAAAGCCACTAGGGAAGATAAGAAACTTAGATAATTGTCATGCCCTTCAAGATGACCTGGACAATAAAGTGTATGGAGCAACACTTGGCAGATGTAATTTAATATGAATAAATGCCACATTATGGAATATAGAACAGGAGAAAAAAGGCCACATACACAGGATACAAGCCATGTGAAAAGGCTTTAAATAACTCTGATAAAGAGATATCTAGAGGTGGTTCCACACAGAAAACTGTCACCTGAGGACCATATAGACTATTGAATGAGAAGCCTTTGCTATGCTTTCCATTTTCAGAATTGCTTTTAAATGCATCATTGACCTCACTACACCCTGGCATCACAGACCTCACCACACCCTGGCACTACCAACCTCACTACACCCTCGCACTACCGACCTCATCACACCCTCGCACTACCGACCTCACTACACCCTCGCATCACAGACCTCACCACACCTAGCACCACCGACCTTATCAAACACCCTCACCACTGATCTCACCACACCCTCGCACCAACCCCCCCTCTCTCTATCTCCCCCTCTCTCGCCCTCTCCCCCCTCTCTCTCGCCCTCTCCCCTCTCTCTCGCCCTCTCCCCTCACTCTCGCCCTCTCCCCTCACTCTCGCCCTCTCCCCTCTCTCTCATCCTCTCCCTCTCTCTCGTTCTCTCCCTCTCTCTCGTCCTCTCCCTCTCTCTCGTCCTCTCCCCCTCTCTCGTCCTTTCCCTCTCTCTCTCGTCCTTTCCCTCTCTCTCGTCCTCTCCCTCTCTCTCTCGTCCTTTCCCTCTCTCTCGTCCTTTCCCTCTCTCGCCCTCTCCCTCTCTCGCCCTCTCCCTCTCTCGTAGTTTACAGATGAATGCATTAGGAAGTGATGTGGTGGAGGCTGACTCCATACACAGTTTCAAATGAAGATATGATAGAGCCCAGTAGGCTCAGGAATCTGTACACCAGTTGATTGACAGTTGAGAAGCGGGACCAAAGAGCCGAAGCTCAACCCCCCCCCCCCCCCACAAGCACAACTAGGAGAGTACCCTTGCATCACTGACCTCACTACATCAACCTCACAACAACTGATGTCACTCATCTCACTTTGTACCTTTAAGAAAGCACTAGACTTCTCTATCTGTTAGACATCATGACGTACAGTACTATAGTTGAAAATTTATTCAGTCAACTTTCATTTTTGTGTTTCCCCTGAGCACTTTAAGACTTCTTCCATCAATTACATCAATTATTAAAGTAATAATAAAAGCAATGATCCAATGAATGTGTCCTACCTGTTTGATGGCAGCCTCGATGTTCCCGGCTTTATACTCTGCCTGCTTTACGATACTCTTGTGCAAGTGCTTGCCTGCATGCTGAGCAATTCTAGAACCTGTAACGAATAGAAATCCTTCTTTACAGCAGTCTTTCTTAAATTCTTAAGGTGGGTCCGTTAATCTTAATTTTACATGACAATTACCTAATTGTATCTTAAAACTTACAAATATACTTAAAAAATATACAATACTTAAGTAATGATACTTACAAAATATACTTAGTACAATACCTGTGTTGTACTTAAAAATTAAAATACTTAAACTTAAATACATACATAAAATAAATACATTAAAATAAATGGAGTACTTAAGAATATAATCATTTAAACAAACATTATTTGCATACTTTTAAATTTAAATAAATCTAAGCTATTTATCATAATCTAACCTAAATACCAACAACATAACCAATTATTCTTCAATCCTGCCTAACATAGGCCAAATTAGGCTAATTTTACAGTAGTATCGTAAATAAGCAATAACATTAGCAAGTTACAGTAGTTACAAAGATGCTACTAGGCGAGTACTTGCCCACGCTTCTACCTACCTGTATATGCCAAGATAAACGGTGATCGCTAAGCTAAGGTGCATGCACAGGTTGGAAACATGACATACAGTACATGTATAAGTGCATGCATATTATATATATATATATATATATTATAAATATAAATATAATGTGTACCTACAGAATATGCATTACCATCATCATTACTCAAAGTCTTACCTCCATGGCCATCATATACACCAAAGAAGGCTGTTCCTGGTTCATCTGGGAGTGAAAGTATTGTGGTGTGTGCATCTTCCATGTTGACACGCCATCCTTGCATGCACGATGCCCCAACACGTAACCAAGAGTTCTCACACCGGGACGTTTCTTTCTGTGTCACTGGTTCACTCAGAGTCTGCCCCATTCTGCTCCGGGAAGAAAAATAGTAATGAAGCATGACATAAATAGAAGCTCAAGCCTGTGCATTCCTCTTGACTAAGTAACAATTCCACTTACCTTCATAAGGTGAAATATACTGCTGTATGCAGTGTTCAAAAAGAATGGTATTTATGAGTATAATGTTTATTTTAAATGGCAGTCCTCAATCTGTATTGAAGTTGCATTACTGGAAAAAAAAAAAGAGTAAGAACTGACCAGTACAATTAAACTTAACCCTTTTGTTGCAGTACTCATCTATTTGTGCTTGCAGGGTTGAGCTTCAGCTCTTTGGTCCCACTTCTCAACTGTCAATTAACTGGTGTACAGGTTCCCGAGCCTATTGGGTTTTATTACATCTACGTGTGAAACTACATATGGAGTCTGCCTCCACCACATTACTAATTACTGCACTTCATTTATTAGCTACCCTGGCACTGAAAAAAATCTTTCTAATGTCACTGTGGCTCATTTGAGTACAGTTTCTGAGACCTGTACTGTACTCAGTTTCCACCTATATTCACCTAGTTGTGCTTGCGGGGGATGAGCTCTGCTCTTTCGGCCCGCCTCTCAGCTGTCACTCAATCAACTTATTATTCCCCCCCCCCCACCCACACACACACATCCAGGACGCAGCCCGTAACAGCCGTCTAACTCCGAGGTATCTATTACTGCTAGGTAACAGAGCATCAGGGTAAAGAAACTCTGCCCATTTATTTCCGCCATCGCCAGGATTGAACCTGGACCCTAGGATTACAAGTCCAGAGCGCTGTCCACTCGGCCACAGGCTCCCTGTGTCCACTTGTTCATGTTCCATCCATGCTAAATAGTTTTCTTTCTCCACCCTGTCAATTCCTCTGAAGATCTTGTAGGTGGTAATCATATCTCCCGTAATTCTTCTGTCTTTCAGGGATGTGAGGTTTATTTCCCGTAACCTTTCTCATAACTTATACCTCTCAGCTCTGAGACTAGTCTGGTGGCATACCTCTCAATTTTCTCTAACTCTGTTTTGTGTTAACTAGATATGGACTCCAGGACTGATCTGACATATCTGGTATACAAGGTTCTGAATGATTCCTTACACAAGTCTCTAAAGGCAGTTCTTATGTTGGTCAATCTAGCAAATGTCGCTGACGATATCCTTCTGATGTGGGCTTCTGGGAACAGGTTGGGTATATCAACCCCCAGATCTTTCTCTCTACTCAACTCTTGAAGGATTTCACCTCCCAGATGGTACCATGTGTTTGGCCTCCTACTACCTTCACCTAGTTTCATTACTAACCTTACACTTTACAGAAGAGCTCTGGGAGACATGATCACCACATACAAAATTCTTAATGGAATTGACAGGGTGAACAAGGATGGACTATTTAACATGGGTAGTATATGCACAAGGGGACACAGGTGGAAGCCGAGTACCCAAACGAGCCACAGAGGCAATGAGCCACAGAGACATTAGAAAGAACTTTTTCAGTGTCAGAGTAGTTAGTAAATGGAATGCATTAGGCAGTGATGTGGTGGAGGCTGACTCCATACACAGTTTCAAATGTAGATATGATAGAGCTCGAGAAGCTCAGGAACCTGTACAACAGTAGATTGACAGTTGAGAGGGGGACCAGTGTCAAAGCTCAACCCCCACAAGCACAACTAGGTAAGTACAACTTGTTAAGTACTTACCTAGTTAAACTTTAGTAGCCATTTTCAAGACCATTCCTCTAGTTTGTCCAGGTTGTCTTGAAGTCTCTGTTTATCTTCATCTGTCTTGATTCTTCTCATAATTTTTGTATCATTCGCCAAACATTGACAGAAATGAGTCTATACCCTCTGGAAGCTAAATGTTTTTGTAGGATGATTACAAAAACTCGTCTTGTTTTCATTAGACAAACTAATGTTTGTCTCATGAAAACCCGCTCCATCAAGGAGGACAGGAAGAGCGAGATGTGGAATATTAAGGTTACGTAGGCTGCTACGAAGGCGAGTTCCAGCAGAGTAAGAGTGGGCAATAAAGGTGTATTCTATGGTTGCTTCTTGTTGTGGGCACCACCAGCAAGCAGGAGTTAATCATCTTAAGAAGAAATAGATGGGAAGGAGGTTGTGTATGACCTATATGTAAACGTGTAAGACAAATATTGAGTGTCCAGGTGTTATGATGGGACCACGAGCCGAGAGATGCATCAGAACGTAAGGTTTCCCCATCTGTCATGTCTGAAGTAAAGGGCCTAATTCAGAAAGTAGGAAGCAGAATGAGCTTTCTTGAGGGGGGGAAGTCTTTCCTGTCGGTCTAGTGGGAAGGTTGCTACAAATGTTAAGAAATGTGCTCAAGCCACCACCTCATCTTCAATTTCGGCTATGGTGTGGACTTCTGTCCGAAAAAGGTGCATCAGGTTCAAGGAAATTTGACCAAACTATAAGTTCTGCCTCTGGAATGTAATTCGGGGTCCAATCAGTTATGAGCCATGTATATTAAACATATTATGGGATTTGAACAGAGAGACAGCGTGTTCTCAAGACAGAATATTGCATCTCGCATCACCTTACGCAGTCTCCGTGGCGTAGTGGCAAGACGCTCGCCTGGCGTTTCGCGAGCGTTTTGTCCTGGGTTCGTATCCTGGCCGGGAAGGATTTACTGGGCGCCAATCCTTAACTGTAGCCTCTATCCACCCAACAGTCAATATTGACAAACAGTAAAATGATTACCTGGTTGTTAAACAATTATCGGGTCGTATTCCAGGGGAACGTTAGCATTAAGGGGGCGGTCCATCCAGTTTGGCTCCAAAAATGCAAAAATGAAAACGTTCGATTTCAATCAAACTTTTTTGACAAGTTCTATAGAAAAGTGTTTCATCTGGTCAAGTTTCAGCATCGTAGCATAAATAGGAAGGGAGAAAAAAAAAATGAGTAGTTGTGAAAATTATGCCAAAAGGTCAAAATCGATTATGAATCAAAAGTGTCAACTGAAATCATAGCTATGACTCTTTGCTATCACAATAGCATATATTAAACAAATATTATAATTAGTTTAATTGAAAAAATTTTAGAAAAAAAAAAAAATTTTTTTTTTTTTTTTTTCATTTTTTTTTTTCAAATTTTTTTCGGACGATTTGCATCAAACTTACACACCTTACTGTACGTATACCTATCTGTAAGGATGCCAATTTTGGAGAAAATGGTTGATGTCAACCTCAGCCACAGATTTTAGAACCTTAGACTTCATTAATTTCTGTTTTTTTTTTCAATTGACACAAATGTTTACAAACTGAATAATTTTTATTCAATTTACATGAAACTTACACAGTATATGTGGAGGGCATGTCTCTACAGGTGCAAATTCACTTTTCTCTAAGTTCATTTATTGATTTATAATAGCAATAACATGCCATTTTTGCATAATTTTTTGGGTGGAACTTTGAACATTTGTATTAGGAAAACTAAAGATGTTTTGGAAATCCTAAATCACAAATCATTTATTATATGCTAATGTGTCAGAAAAGTGTCCCAGAATAATTATATCTGAAACGTGTGTGAAGAAGTGTAGACTTGAAATGTGTAAAAAACGTTGAAAAACAAAAAAAAAAAAAAAAAATATTTTCTATTTACGCTGCAGTACTGAAACTTGGGACAATTTCAGCACTTTTCATATACAACTAGTCAAATAATATTGGTTGACATTGAACAACTTTTCTACATAACTGGACCGCCCCCTTAAGGACGCCACACATGCTACTGGCTCTACAAGAATGTAACAACTCTTGCATAAATAAATAAATATATAAATAAATAGAAGTGTAAGATTTAAGGAGAGGTTTGAGGGAGGCGAGGCCGGGATAGTGAGGGTGAGCCGCCGTGTACGGCCCTCCCACACCACGCTAATGTCACTTACGTCTTAGTGACGACGAGGGACGAGGCTGAGGGACGAGGCTGAGGGACGACGAGGGGCTGAGTGACGAGGGACGACCACTACGAGGGGCTGAGTGACGAGGGCGGAGCTCCCGTCCTCCTGACCACATGTAAACACTGACCCGCGTTCGAGCCCCGCTCCCACCACCTTAATTTCCTAACTTCTCAGTCACTCTCTCTTTGGAGTTTCCTCCAGACATTGTATTAATATTTTGGAGGGATATTATGTGTTTATTAGAGAGGTAGAGGAGACAAGTGAGAGTATGAGTGAGTAGTGAGAGCGTTCACTAGTGAGGGCAGGTGAGGCGTGGACGGCTGGTCCCTGCTGGTGAATCTGGTGTCCCTGGTCCCTGGTCCCTGCTGGTGAGTCTGGTGTCCCTGGTCCCTGCTGGTGAGTCTG
Organism: Procambarus virginalis; assembly: GCA_020271785.1. Classification (NCBI taxonomy): domain Eukaryota; kingdom Metazoa; phylum Arthropoda; class Malacostraca; order Decapoda; family Cambaridae; genus Procambarus; species Procambarus virginalis. Next base: position 2,862,530 of record WNGS01006636.1, read on the forward strand.
GTGCCCCTGGTCCCTGCTGGTGAGTCTGGTGTCCCTGGTCCCTGGTCCCTGCTGGTGAGTCTGGTGTCCCTGGTCCCTGCTGGTGAATCTGGTGTCCCTGGTCCCTGGTGGTGAGTCTGGTGTCCCTGGTCCCTGGTCCCTGCTGGTGAGTCTGGTGCCCCTGGTCCCTGCTGGTGAGTCTGGTGTCCCTGGTCCCTGGTCCCTGCTGGTGAGTCTGGTGTCCCTGGTCCCTGCTGGTGAGTCTGGTGTCCCTGGTCCCTACTGGTGAGTCTGGTGTCCCTGGTCCCTGGTGGTGAGTCTGGTGTCCCTGGTCCCTGCTGGTGAGTCTGGTGTCCCTGGTCCCTGGTCCCTGCTGGTGAGTCTGGTGTCCCTGGTCCCTGCTGGTGAGTCTGGTGTCCCTGGTCCCTGCTGGTGAGTCTGGTGTCCCTGGTCCCTGGTCCCTGCTGGTGAGTCTGGTGTCCCTGGTCCCTGGTCCCTGCTGGTGAGTCTGGTGTCCCTGGTCCCTGGTCCCTGCTGGTGAGTCTGGTGTCCCTGGTCCCTGCTGGTGAGTCTGGTGTCCCTGGTCCCTGGTCCCTGCTGGTGAGTCTGGTGTCCCTGGTCCCTGGTCCCTGCTGGTGAGTCTGGTGTCCCTGGTCCCTGCTGGTGAGTCTGGTGTCCCTGGTCCCTGGTCCCTGCTGGTGAGTCTGGTGTCCCTGGTCCCTGCTGGTGAGTCTGGTGTCCCTGGTCCCTACTGGTGAGTCTGGTGTCCCTGGTCCCTCATCCCTGCTGGTGAGTCTGGTGTCCCTGGTCCCTGGTCCCTGCTGGTGAGTCTGGTGTCCCTGGTCCCTGGTCCCTACTGGTGAGTCTGGTATCCCTGGTCCCTGCTGGTGAGTCTGGTGTCCCTGGTCCCTGCTGGTGAGTCTGGTGTCCCTGGTCCCTGGTCCCTACTGGTGAGTCTGGTGTCCCTGGTCCCTGCTGGTGAGTCTGGTGTCCCTGGTCCCTGCTGGTGAGTCTGGTGTCCCTGGTCCCTGCTGGTGAGTCTGGTGTCCCTGGTCCCTGCTGGTGAGTCTGGTGTCCCTGGTCCCTGCTGGTGTGTCTGGTGTCCCTGGTCCCTGCTGGTGAGTCTGGTGTCCCTGGTCCCTGCTAGTGAGTCTGGTGTCCCTGGTCCCTGCTGGTGAGTCTGGTGTCCCTGGTCCCTGCTGGTGAGTCTGGTGTCCCTGGTCCCTGCTGGTGAGTCTGGTGTCCCTGGTCCCTGCTGGTGAGTCTGGTGTCCCTGGTCCCTGGTCCCTACTGGTGAGTCTGGTGTCCCTGGTCCCTGCTGGTGAGTCTGGTGTCCCTGGTCCCTGCTGGTGAGTCTGGTGTCCCTGGTCCCTGCTGGTGAGTCTGGTGTCCCTGGTCCCTGCTGGTGAGTCTGGTGTCCCTGGTCCCTACTGGTGAGTCTGGTATCCCTGGTCCCTGCTGGTGAGTCTGGTGTCCCTGGTCCCTGCTGGTGAGTCTGGTGTCCCTGGTCCCTGGTCCTTACTGGTGAGTCTGGTGTCCCTGGTCCCTGCTGGTGAGTCTGGTGTCCCTGGTCCCTGCTGGTGAGTCTGGTGTCCCTGGTCCCTGCTGGTGTGTCTGGTGTCCCTGGTCCCTGCTGGTGAGTCTGGTGTCCCTGGTCCCTGCTGGTGAGTCTGGTGTCCCTGGTCCCTGCTGGTGAGTCTGGTGTCCCTGGTACCTGGTCCCTACTGGTGAGTCTGGTGTCCCTGGTCCCTGCTGGTGAGTCTGGTGTCCCTGGTCCCTGCTGGTGAGTCTGGTGTCCCTGGTCCCTGCTGGTGTGTCTGGTGTCCCTGGTCCCTGCTGGTGAGTCTGGTGTCCCTGGTCCCTGCTGGTGAGTCTGGTGTCCCTGGTCCCTGGTCCCTACTGGTAAGTCTGGTGTCCCTGGTCCCTGCTGGTGAGTCTGGTGTCCCTGGTCCCTGCTGGTGAGTCTGGTGTCCCTGGTCCCTGGTCCCTACTGGTGAGTCTGGTGTCCCTGGTCCCTGCTGGTGAGTCTGGTGTGTCTGGTGTCCCTGGTCCCTGCTGGTGAGTCTGGTGCCCCTGGTCCCTGGTCCCTGCTGGTGAGTCTTGTGTCCCTCACCCCTGGTCCATGCTGGTGAGTCTGGTGCCCCTGGTCCCTGGTCCCTGCTAGTGAGTCTTGTGTCCCTCACCCCTGGTCCCTGCTGGTGAGTCTGATGTCCCTGGTCCCTGCTGGTGAGTCTGGTGCCCCCTGGTCCCTGCTGATGAGTCTTGTGTCCCTGGTCCCTGCTGGTGAGTCTTGTGTCCCTGGTCCCTGCTGGTGAGTCTGGTGCTCCTGGTCCCTGCTGGTGAGTCTTGTGTCCCTGGTCCCTGCTGGTGAGTCTGGTGCTCCTGGTGGTGAGTCTTGTGCCCCTGGTCCCTGCTGGTGAGTCTGGTGCCCCTGGTGGTGAGTCTTGTGCCCCTGGTCCCTGCTGGTGAGTCTGGTGTCCCTGGTCCCAGCTGGTGAGTCTTGTGCCACTGGTCCCTGCTGGTGAGTCTGGTGCCCCTGGTCCCTGGTCCCTGCTGGTGAGTCTGGTGCCCCTGGTCCCTGCTGGTGAGTCTGGTGTCCCTGGTGGTGAGTCTTGTGCCCCTGGTCCCTGCTGGTGAGTCTGGTACCCCTGGTCCCTGTCCCTGCTGGTGAGTCTGGTGTCCCTGGTGGTGAGTTTTGTGCCCCTGGTCCCTGCTGGTGAGTCTGGTGCCCCTGGTCCCTGCTGGTGAGTCTGGTGTCCCTGGTCCCTGGTGGTGAGTCTTGTGCCCCTGGTCCCTGCTGGTGAGTCTGGTGTCACTGGTCCCTGCTGGTGAGTCTTGTGTCCCTGGTCCCTGCTGGTGAGTCTTGTGTCCTGGTGTCCCTGGTCCGTGGTTTCTGGTCCCTGGTGGTGAGTCTTGTGTCCTGGTGCCCCTCACCCTGGTCCCTGCTAGTACCATGCCCAGTCTGCTGCCCACCCACGGTACCGGTGGGTAGCAAACCCCCCTTTTTTAGGGGTAAGCGCCAAGCCATTACAACTATATAGCACTGGGAAAGGGTCAGGATAAGGATTTGGGATGGGACGGGGGGAAGGAATGGTGCCCAACCACTTGGACTGTCGGGGCTTGAACGCCGACCTGCATGAAGCGAGACCGTCGCTCTACCGTCCAGCCCAAGTGGTTGGACTAGGTGCAGAAAGTCCATGCTGTTACCCACCCACAATATTGGGGACGGGGGGGAATCATGCCCAAGCACTTTTAAACTCATAATTGATATATTATCAAGTTTGGATTTTCATTACATCACAATATCTTGCAAATAGCTTACTTAGGGTGTCATTTTTATGATAGTACTGTACTGTGTTTCTTTTCAGACAATGTCAAAATTAAGTGGTTGGCGCTATCATGTATTCATCGGTGGTTTGGTGGGATTCATCGGTGCTGCCCTCTACCCTATCATTATCTACCCAATGATGAATATCGATGCTTATAGTAAGGTTTATTCAAGATTTATTGCTTTGGATCCTTCATTGAACTCCTTGGATCTGTGTAAAGCCAAATTTTTACTTCCTGGATAATACAGGTTCACTCGACCCCATCGTGTCCAATACAGCAGTTTCTAGTATTCAACAAGGTATTGGGATTGCATTATTTCTAAAACCATACAAGTAAAAACTGCCAGAATCAAACTTGAAGGTACAGTGGGAAATGTTGTTTGTTACAAATAGCTGACTTATGACTGCCTTTGTAATTACCTAAGTGTAGTTACAGGATGAGAGCTATGCTCGTGGTGTCCCGTCTTCCCAGCACTCTTTGTCATATAACGCTTTGAAACTACTGACGGTCTTGGCCTCCACCACCACCTCCCTAACTTGTTCCAACCGTCTACCACTCTGTTCGCGAAAGTGAATTTTCTTATATTTCTTCGGCATCTGTGTTTAGCTAGTTTATATCTATGACCTCTTGTTCTTAAAGTTCCAGGTCTCAGGAAATCTTCCCTATCGATTTTATCAATTCCTGTTACTATTATTTGTGGAACACATCCTGTAAATAAGCTGGGTGCTTCCTGCAAAACTTAAGTTCCTTAAAATTGTCTCCAAGGTGCTTGCTTCTATTACCACTTCAAACTTAATTTAGTGGAGCAAAATCTTAATAAGACCTACACACTTTATTTGAGTAAGTGAAGTATTTAAAAAAAAAATAGCATGTGGGAGAGGAAACATTTCACAACCAAAGGTACTATTATCCAAAGGGTTTTAGTTCCAATGCTGTTGGACATGATGTGATTGAGTGTATTTTGTTCAATAAATGTTGTATTTAAAGTTAAGTTTAGATAAACAAAATCTGCGGACATTATCAAGCTTTTCAATCCACTTACCATTAAGCTTGTTAATTAAATAATAATATCCTAATAAATATTCTGTGATTCCTCTTTCCCACATACTAGTCAATCACGCTATTCAATGCATGTGAATTAGTATTTCTGAGCTAAGGTCACTCCAAGAGCAGTTCTTTTGACAAGCTCCCGACTCTCCTAGAGTCAGTAGTTATATGCATGCTTACATCAGTGTGCACATCTGTCAACCTCTGATTACAGCCAGGAATTCTTTCACATCGCCGCCATACCAGGCTATTTGAAGGAAGGAACAGTTTTAAGCCTAAAGATATTTCAAAACAACCCTGAATGGTCTTGCTACACTTAAACTACTTTGGGAACAAGTCGGTGAGCGGACAGCACAACTGGACTTGTGATCCTGTGGTCCTGGGTTCGATCCCAGGCGTACCCGGCGAGACACAATGGGTAATGAGTTTCTTCACCTATTCACCCGTTATCCCTAGCTAGTAAAACTGGTCACCTGGGTGTCAGCTGTCATGGGTGCTTACCTGGGGGTGGAGGCCTGGTCGGGAGACGCGGCCGTGGGGGCACTAAAGCCCGAAATTCATCTCAAGATAACCTCAAGTTACTTTCTTCGAACAGTACTGTGCTTGAAATTAAATGGAATAACAAGCATTGTTCTGCTTCTGTTAAACACCCTTACATAGACTTACATTACTTACATAGGCAAGGAAGTAAACATGAAGTAAATGATGATTGTGGTATTTGCCAAATTTTGCTAATCTACGAGAAGCACCACAAACATTCATGCCAAAACAGAGATGCAGGACCAGAAAACAGTGATTGGTTCAACAGACATTGTGAGAGGGCCAGAGAGGAACCCCACAGATCAGAAAATGGGTGACAAACATACCAGCAATTACAAATCAAGCAAGAAACAATTACACAGCTGTAAGAATGAGAAAATGTCATTAAAAGCAGCTGTATGTTACAAGATAAAATCCGAGATGAGAAATCGGGGAACAGGACTCTGAGAATGTACAAAGAAATGTGTGAAATGCTACAATAAAGCAGTTCTAATAATGTGTGTTTTGTATCATGCGCGTTTCAGAGAGCCCGGATCAAATAACCAATTCCAAACGTCAAAAACATGTACTCAACCGACCCCACATCTAATTTTGTTGTAAGCCATGGCATACAACTGCGCGCCCCAGATAGCAATCCGCGTTGGACTGATCGAGTTTCACCTTTGGTGCTGACCGAGAAGCGTGCTACTGAGCCTGAGTTCTTCCACGCCACTTAATAATCCAGCCACGTCCTTGTGTTAGGGAATCTTACGTCAGATCTATGGAAAAAAGGCAAACATGGCTACAATCTATAAAATGGTAGTCGAGGAGAACCATCTAATATTAAGACCACTGTCTCCACAACAACACGTGCGTGTCCACCAACACTGTGCAAAAAAAATATTTAAAGCCAAATGCCTGCTTGAATACACTAGAGAGCTAATGACACAATAACGGACAGACAGTATAGTTTTTCGAACAGGACCCCAGATCTTCCTGTGTAACTAAATCTACCTAGCGCTTTTAAAATAGAGCCACAAGATTTAC
>WNGS01006636.1:2868476-2883185 GCA_020271785.1 Procambarus virginalis
CCCCGGTCAATGGCAGACATGGAATGCTTCCAAATACCTGAGGGTTACCATAGGCCATTGCTCCTCGTGCCTCTCTGAGGGGGCCAGGTTCTGGCTCGTGGGCCCCAGTAGGCATGAACTCCATCGACTGATACCATGGTCTAACACCGGGGAGCCGTAGGGGCTCCCCACAGAAATTAACCTGCATTATTAAAATAACCAAATTTCATGTCATAATATATCAAATAAATTTTTGCTGCACCATTACAAATTATACATTTGCCATTACACGGCATTGAAAAAATATACAAGTTAATACAGCCATGTCGGCATTTCATACAAGAGTACTGTTGTAGTATAAGCAGAGAGGACCCCATACTGGCAAAATGTTTTAAAAGGCTAAGGAATAACACCACGAGCTGCAATATCTCACTCTATAAACTGTCGAATGTTGCTGACCACACCGCAAGTCGAGCCTGGCCTCGGGCCGGGCTTGGGGAGTAGAAGAACTCCCAGAACCCCATCAAGCAGGTATGACCAATCTCACAACAAAGATTATACTAAAATAATATTGTATATGACCTTTCACTGGTTCAATGCATGTTCATAAATGAACATAAGAACACAAGAATAAAGGTAACTGCAGAAGGTCTAATGGCCCAGACGAGGCAGCTCCTATTTATACCCACCCAATCTCATTCATATTTATGTCTAACCTATGCTTGAAACAATCAAGGGATCCTACTTTTATTACTTTACGTGGTAATTGGTTCCACAAATCAACAACTCTGTTACTGAGCCAGTATTTACCCAGATCTTTCCTAAATGTAAACTTAACCAATTTATAACCATTGTTTCATGTTCTGTCTTGTGTTCATTCTTTTAATACCCTATTAATATTCACTTTGTTGGGTACATTCATCCACTTGTACACCTCTATCATGTCACTCATAATTCTTTGCATTTCTAGAGAACGTAATTTAAGCTTTTTTAATCTTTCTTCATATGACGGGTTTCTAATTTGGGAGATTAATTTTGTCATCCTACGCTGGACACGTTCTAGTGAATTTGTATCCATTCTATAGTACGGCGACCAAAACTGGACTGCATAATCTAAATGGGGCCCTAACCAGAGCAAGATATAGCTGACGGACACCACCAGATGTCTTATTACTAACGCTTCGATTAATAAATCCCAGTGTCCTATTTGCCTTATTACAAACATTTACATTGATTTTTTTGGTTTTAAATCCTTACTGATCATAACTTCCAGATCCCTTTCGCAATCTCAACACCATCTAGCTCGTATCTTGTAACTCTATCAGTATCATCTAGCCTCTTGGGTAAAGAAACAATCTGACAATCCACACACCCCAATACAGATTTTTCCTCTCTGCCTGAACATTACGTTTCGAGGGACACAAGTAGAAGAGAAGTCTTGTCTCACATTCTAATTCCTCCCGAGACTCCCCGTTTTCTGTACTGAGGGGCAGATTCTGATCCTGGTCTCTGGGAGGTGCTCATGATTTGTTAAGAGTCTGATGTGGTATCTGCGATATTTCTAATTATCTTATTTGGTAGATTATTCTCATTTGTTCTTGTTATAGGATTCATTATGATGATGATTTTGTAATTCCCTTCTGATACCTTTGATTTGTGTTAGTTCAGATATCATGTAGGGAACCAAGTTGAATAAAGCTTGAAAACCAAATTCAAGCATAGCATTTATCACTATCCAGTTTAATTTATTCAATCTGGAGAAGTCTACTATGGACAAGCTACTAAGGTCCACTCGTCTAGATATTGATTCTAACTCATCTACAACAGCCAATGAGTGGAAGGACTGGCATTGCAAGGTTGAAAACTTCTTGCCGAGTATGGGGAAAATGCTCCCAACAAACTCAGAACTGTTTAGAAATTTATCAAGGATTATATGACCTTTGAAAATGTCATATCTGCATTACACTGTTTGTGAAAATTGCCAACAAGATACTGTATTTGCTAGACAGTTGTTAGCTACACTGCTGTAACAGCCTAGTAAGACCCTTGAGTTTGAAAGAACTACATAAACTCAGTAAAGATTGTAATCTGAAACCAATTACTGCAAAACAGTATTGCAAAGTAATGATCTGCAATCCTTTCACAAATGGCATTTCCTCACTACCCATTCGTCAGTGTCTTCTTGATAATATGGGAACTACCTTCCTGCCCCTTTAAAAATGTACAGAAATGCCAGATGCACGGGAAGTTAAGCAGTGCCTGCACACTGAACCTTGTAAATCACGGGTGAGAAAGGGTATAGGATGCCATGAATTTTAAACCTAAAGAATCCTGTCACTATCCATGTATAATCCCTGAAACATACAAGGCACCACCCATACATAAGGTCATGTACATCACCATGTACAAATTATTATTTTTTTCCAGGAAGTATACAGCTAAATTAATCAACTACTATCAACAGGTCTGGCACAAAGACCAAGTTTCAAGCACTACTTGGACAATGGGACAATTCAAAAAGAGAACAAGATAACTCTGATGAGGAAACCGAAAATGCAAAACAGTGCCAAGATAGATACTCTTGAGACAGTGTTGGAAGAACTTAAGACACTAAATACATTCAAATTAGATAACACGAACACAATCACAAAACACAACTAAGACTCGTACAACAATGTCTTAAGGAACACTAACCCCTTATCTAGAACAGTGAGCCAGTCCTCACATGAGAAGAGCATCGTATGTGGCACCAAGCATGCGAACAAGGACGCGGGTCGGCTGGATTCCCAGATGATCCAGGTTGCCACCTGGTGCTGCTCACTGGTAATGGCATGATGATTGATTGTTCATCATCTTTTGTCTTTACTAAAGACATGCAGTTTGTTTTGTTTTGAAAGTTCTTTCTGGGGAGTTTTGCATGGTACTGGATCAATTTCTGATTACCATGCTCTTTCAACTCTAAGTACACTAGATTCTAATCTTGATGTTCAGTAGGCCTATGCAAGTCTTGATAGCATTGTCACAGTGCTACCAGACCCAATGCTGCAGGGAGCTACCGAGGAGCCAGCCCAGAAAAGCATGGCACTAAATTTTAAGAAGATTCCCTTGGAAGCACTGCTTTCAAAAAAAAGAAAAGGATAAGGCTTGTCAAATACAAAATTAAGAAAAACCACTCACGCAGTACACAGTTCCATTACGAAGAAGACAGCATATAGCTGTAGTACCCGCCAGCTCATCTTTTAGCACGTCATCCGTCTGCATTAAATTGTCCAAATCTAAGAAACCCTGAAAAGAAAAATTGTGTAATGCAATTAATCAATTAGCCTCATATCCCTTGTGCATTATAAAGGTGAAGTGGGCTGGGAACTCATCTTCCCAGTACAAGTCAAAGTACAGTAGCCTTAGATGTGGGGAGTGCACGTGCCCGGGCCCCACAAGTCGGAGGCAGGTCTGCATGCCTGTGTGCCATGTGACAAGAACATACCTGGAACACAAGTTAGAATTGGAAAAAGATTTTTGGAACAGTAAAGTTCGATATGTTATGTATACGAGACACGAAGATGTGGAAACGTTGACGAGTGTAATGGAATAAATGTTAAAAGAATAGGAATAAGAATAAATTGTATTAAAGTGGAAAAATGTTACCATTGGAGTACCACAGGGTTCACTTCTTGCACCAGTAATGTTTATTGTCTATAGGAATGGTCTACTAGAAGAAATACAGAACTATATGAACATGTTAACTGATAATGCAAAGCCACTAGGGAAGATAAGAAACTTAGATAATTGTCATGCCCTTCAAGATGACCTGGACAATAAAGTGTATGGAGCAACACTTGGCAGATGTAATTTAATATGAATAAATGCCACATTATGGAATATAGAACAGGAGAAAAAAGGCCACATACACAGGTTACAAGCCATGTGAAAAGGCTTTAAATAACTCTGATAAAGAGATATCTAGAGGTGGTTCCACACAGAAAACTGTCACCTGAGGACCATATAGACTATTGAATGAGAAGCCTTTGCTATGCTTTCCATTTTCAGAATTGCTTTTAAATGCATCATTGACCTCACTACACCCTGGCATCACAGACCTCACCACACCCTGGCACCACCGACCTCACTACACCCTCGCACTACCGACCTCACTACACCCTGGCACCACCGACCTCACCACACCCTGGCATCACAGACCTCACCACACCCTAGCACCACCACCTCATCACACCCTCGCACTACCGACCTCATCACACCCTGGCATCACCGACCTCATCACACCCTGGCACCACCAACCTCATCACACTCTCGCACTACCGACCTCATCACACCCCTCGCATCACCGACCTCATCACACCCTCGCATCACCGACCTCACCACACCTAGCACCACCGACCTCATCAAAACCCCTCACCACTGATCTCACCCACACCTCGCACCAACCCCCCCTCTCTCGCCCTCTCCCCCCTCTCTCCTCTCTCGCCCTCTCCCCTCTCTCTCGCCCTCTCCTCCTCTCTCTCTCCTCTCCCTCTCTCTCGTCCTCTCCCTCTCTCTCGTCCTCTCCCTCTCTCTCGTCCTCTCCCTCTCTCGTCCTCTCCCCCTCTCTCATCCTTTCCCTCTCTCTCTCTCGTCCTTCCCTCTCTCTCGTCCTCTCCTCCCTCTCTCTGTCCTTTCCCCTCTCTCTCGTCCTTTCCCTCTCTCTCCCCCTCTCCCTCTCTCGCCCTCTCCCTCTCTCGTAGTTTACAGATGAATGCATTAGGAAGTGATGTGGTGGAGGCTGACTCCATACACAGTTTCAAATGAAGATATATAGAGCCCAATAGGCTCAGGAATCTGTACACCAGTTGACTGACAGTTGAGAAGCGGGACCAAAGAGCCGAAGCTCAACCCCCCCCCCCCCACAAGCACAACTAGGAGAGTACCCTTGCATCACTGACCTCACTACATCAACCTCACAACAACTGATGTCACTCATCTCACTTTGTGCCTTTAAAAAAGCACTAGACTTCTCTATCTGTTAGACATCATGATGTACTGTAGTTGAAAATTTATTCAGTCAACTTTCATTTTTGTGTTTCCCCTGAGCACTTTAAGACTTCTTCCATCAATTACATCAATTATTAAAGTAATAATAAAAGCAATGATCCAATGAATGTGTCCTACCTGTTTGATGGCAGCCTCGATGTTCCCGGCTTTATACTCTGCCTGCTTTACGATACTCTTGTGCAAGTGCTTGCCTGCATGCTGAGCAATTCTAGAACCTGTAACGAATAGAAATCCTTCTTTACAGCAGTCTTTCTTAAATTCTTAAGGTGGGTCCGTTAATCTCATTTTACATGACAATTACCCAATTGTATCTTAAAACTTACAAATATACTTAAAAAATATACAATACTTAAGTAATGATACTTACAAAATATACTTAGTACAATACCTGTGTTGTACTTAAAAATTAAAATACTTAAACTTAAATACATACATAAAATAAATACATTAAAATAAATGGAGTACTTAAGAATATAATCATTTAAACAAACATTATTTGCAAACTTTTAAATTTAAATAAATCTAAGCTATTTATCATAATCTAACCTAAATACCAACAACATAACCAATTATTCTTCAATCCTGCCTAACATAGGCCAAATTAGGCTAATTTTACAGTAGTATCGTAAATAAGCAATAACATTAGCAAGTTACAGTAGTTACAAAGATGCTACTAGGCGAGTACTTGCCCACGCTTCTACCTACCTGTATATGCCAAGATAAACGGTGATCGCTAAGCTAAGTGCATGCACAGGTTGGAAACATGACATACAGTACATGTATAAGTGCATGCATATTATATATATATATATATTATATATATTAATATATAAATAAAATGTGTACCTACAGAATATGCATACCATCATCATTACTCAAAGTCTTACCTCCATGGCCATCATATACACCAAAGAAGGCTGTTCCTGGTTCATCTGGGAGTGAAAGTATGTGGTGTGTGTGCATCTTCCATGTTGACACGCCATCCTTGCATGCACGATGCCCCAACACGTAACCAAGAGTTCTCACACCGGGACGTTTCTTTCTGTGTCACTGGTTCACTCAGAGTCTGCCCCATTCTGCTCCGGGAAGAAAAAATAGTAATGAAGCATGACATAAATAGAAGCTCAAGCCTGTGCATTCCTCTTGACTAAGTAACATTTCCACTTACCTTCATAAGGTGAAATATACTGCTGTATGCAGTGTTCAAAAAGAATGGTATTTATGAGTATAATGTTTATTTTAAATGGCAGTCCTCAATCTGTATTGAAGTGCATTACTGGAAAAAAAAAAAGTAAGAACTGACCAGTACAATTAAACTTAACCCTTTTGTTGCAGTACTCATCTATTTGTGCTTGCAGGGTTGAGCTTCAGCTCTTTGGTCCCACTTCTCAACTGTCAATTAACTGGTGTACAGGTTCCCGAGCCTATTGGGTTTTATTACATCTACGTGTGAAACTACATATGGAGTCTGCCTCCACCACATTACTAATTACTGCACTTCATTTATTAGCTACCCTGACACTGAAAAAAATCTTTCTAATGTCACTGTGGCTCATTGAGTACAGTTTCTGAGACCTGTACTGTACTCAGTTTCCACCTATATTCACCTAGTAGTGCTTGCGGGGGATGAGCTCTGCTCTGCTCTTTCGGCGGCCCGCCTCTCAGCTGTCACTCAATCAACTTATTATCCCCCCCCCCCCCCCCCTCACACACACACATCCAGGACGCAGCCCGTACAGCCCGTCTAACTCCGAGGTACTATTACTGCTAGGTAACAGAGGCATCAGGGTAAGAAACTCTGCCCATTTATTTCCGCCNTTTAAAAGTCATGAAACAACAAAGATGATGTATAACTTGCTAAAGAATACTTCAACACCAATGATTAGACACAGAATATTCTTGCAAATTAATATAGCGAATAGCACAAATATGCAGACACAGGTTATTAACAGCCTTGAGTATAACAATATAAACTAAACCTGATCTACCTGCCATTGGAGTGTTGAGTCTAAGTAGAAGGATTTTCTAGATTCCTTCTATTCTTTATAAAAATTTAAATTACCACCGACGCTTTGACCTGTCGGTAACTAAATGAAACATTTCACGAGTAAATGACACCTTTCAAGTGAGCTAAAAGATAAGCTTTACAAGTGAATTCGTGATTGACCGGACAAAACTGAAGTGTATAATGTTGTGAGCTTATTATGACCCTTTATATAGTCAAATATTTGGAATATCTCTTCTGATACTGAAGGTTTTCTTTATTGTAAAGCTGCCCATTATAAGGAAGTTTGCCTGCCTCACGTTTACCAAACATGACCTTTCCTAAACATGTTTCCTTCACTCTACAACATGGTTCTGAGAACACCAATTTCTATGCAAGTCACAGATCCTTAAAATAAAAACACGAGTGCTTGATTATATATTATATATGTTGTACCTAATAGCCAGAATATACTACTTGGCCTAGTATGCAAGACCTGATTTGCCTAACAGTGATTTTTGTTATTTTCAAATTTCTTTTAAATTGGTTCATTTTAATAATTATTATTATATTATATTAACCCATAAATGGCGCAATACATACATATTCGATGGGAGTAACTGTCACGGAATGGTGCACATCGTACATATACGATTGAGGATCCCGCACACGATTTAAATGTCTCGCGGCTACACAGCATTCACATCAGCTTCCTCAAGGCTCTCGTAAATAGACGGCATTTTTTTTTTAAATTGTGGGCAACATTCTTGGGTGTTAGAGCCTCAGTACCGAGTGAGCAACCACTGCTGGTGCATGCAGCATGAGCTAACAGCACTGCTGATCAGCTTGTGACCACAGCATCGCATAAAATTTCACAATACCTGTACAGTATATATGTAACAGCTATTATTTAGCGATGATAGTATTACAGAAGACCCCTGACTGTGATAAAAATGACCAGGATTCTGATAATTACATGATTGTGGTGATAATTAGTGCTGTGCATAATATTGTGGGAGGAGTAATCTTGGTGAGGGAGGGAGGTAGCGTCGTCTGCTGTGTGGGGCCACCTGTTATTGTCTGGACTCACCGTACCAACTTAGTGGTTTGCTATGGTGAAAACAAATGTAGATACTTATATATAATGTGTGTAATAACAGCAAACGGAGTATGTTGAGAGGCGCCATACCAGCTTAGTTGTACAGTTATGGTGAATAAAACATGTAGATATTTATATATAATGTGTGTATATAGTGTAAAAACAGCACAAACAGTATAGTGGGAGTAGGAATGTTGGCGAGGGAGGGAGGGAGCATCAGCTGACTGTGTGGTGACCTCAATTATTGTCTTGACTTACCATACCAGCTTAGTTGTACAGTTGCTTCACACATTTTATTATATAAATATATCACACTACACACTATTGAATAATATTACTGTAAAAAAAAACTATATATATCAATCATGGAAGGAAGGAATTATCAAGGGAAAGCGCCAATCCATTACGTCTATATAGCACTGGGAAGGGGTCAGGATAAGGATTTGGGATGGGATGGTGGGAAGGAATGATGCCCAACCATTTGGACGGTCGGGGATTAAACATCGATCTGCATGAAGCGAGAACGTCGCTCTACCGTCCAGCCCAAGTGGTTGGGCACCACTTGGTGAAATAATTAGGTAATATCATCTTTGTGGCAACTCCCGCCTGTCAGCGAGGGTGGCGCAGACCGCCACAGGACGCCTAGTCTGTCAACGCCTCAATTTTGCCAGACTTCCATGCCCAAGTGTGGCCAAAATATGTTACCTACGATTCTGTTATTATTTTTCCTGTGATCAGGGAACACAAATGAACACTTTTATAATACGAAAAAAATTGCATTTTTTTTATTTATTGCGCCTGGCAGTGTTGAAGGCTATTAATAACTGAGCAGCGTGGAGGTTAAGAACATGAATTACTGACTTAGTTATGTTAGGTTAGGATAGGTTAGCTTGGAAAAAGAGGCAAATCAGTACATGATCTTTTAGATAGGGCCAAATTCCCAATACACCAGATCAATAGTAATAATTGTGTCAGGGTTGAGGAGGTCCTACATTAAAAAATCCTAACCTAACGTAACTGTTAAGAGGCATTAAATAAAACCTAAATGTTGAGAGGCGTTAAATAAACCAAAAATAATAATAAACCTAGAGGCATTAAATATGCCAAAACTAGCAGATAGAAGAAAAAAAAAGGCAATATGATCACTTTCAAAATAATGGCAGGAATTTACCAAATTGACAAAGGAATTCCTGAAACTAGTAACCTCGAGAACAAGAGGTCACAGATTCAAGTAAGGAAACAAAGATGCCAAAAAAAATTAAAGTTTTTTTTGTAAACAGAGTGGTAGACGGTTGGAACAAGTTAAGTAATTACCTAAGTGTAATTACCTAAGTGTAGTTACAGGATGAGAGCTACGCTCGTGGTGTCCCGTCTTCCCAGCACTCTTTGTCATATAACGCTTTGAAACTACTGACGGTCTTAAGTGATTAAGTGGTGGAGACCAAGTGTCAGTAGTTTCAAAGAGTTATGTGACAAAGAGTACTGGGAAGACAAGACACCACGAGCATAGCTCAGATCATGTAATTACACTTAGATAATTAGATAATAATAGATGATTAGATACACACACATTGTATGGTGCCCATATTTCAAGAAGCACATCAATGAATTGGAAAAGGTACAATTGCATTCTACAAAATGGCTGCCAGAACTGAAAAACAAGTTATGAAAAGAGGCTAGAGGTATTAAATATGCGAAAACTAGAAGATAGAAGCAAAAGAGGCAATATGATCACTTACAAAATAATAGGAGGACTCAACCAAATTGATAAAGAAATTCCTAAAACTGGCAAGCTCAAGAACGAGACGTCATACCTGGAGCATACCACGAGAAGGTTCTGAGAGTTCTACTCCCCAAGCCCAGCCTGAGGCCAGGCTGGACTTCTGAAAACTTTGTCCAACAGGCTATTGCTTGGAGCAGCCTACAAGCCCACATATCCACTGCAGCCTGGTTGGTCCAGCACTTCTTGCAAGAACTTATCTAAGTGCTTCTTGAATACATCCACCTTTGCCCCAGCAATTTTTCTAGTGCTTGCTGGGAGGGTGTTGAGCAACTGTGGACCTCTCATGTTCATACAGTACTCTCTCTGCCTATTTTATTATGAAGCTCTCTGTGCCTATGGCATCTCTACTCTTCATTGTACATGAAGAGTCACAATAACATGGCTGAAAAATGTTGATCAAACCACACACTAGAAATTGAAGAGACGACTGTTTCAGTCCATCCTGGACCACAATCAACTTGATAATGGTCCAGGACGGACCAAAACGTTGTCGTCTCTTCGATTTCTAGGGTGTGGTTTAGTCTACTCTTCATTAGTTCTCTATTCTGCATTTCCTTCCATGTCTTTTGCTCCAGTATGTTGTTATTCAACTGGTGCAAATTTGGGACCTAGCCTTCAAGTATCTTCCATGTATATATTATTTGATACCTTTCTCATCTCCTTTCCAAAGAGTACATTTTGAGAGCTTCGAGATGGTCCCAATAATTTTTATATTTTATCGTATCTATGCGTGCCTTATATGTTCTCTGTATTCTCTCTAATTCACAGATCTCTCCTGCTCTGAAAGGGAAAGTGAGTACTGTACCAAGCAATACTCAAGATGGGACAGCACTAGTGATTTAAATAGTATCGGCAGTGCTGTGGGGTTTCTGGATTTGAATGTTATCATCTATCATTTTCCTGGCCGCCACTATACTTGGTTGGTTATGTTCACTAAATATCAGGTCATCAAACATCATAATTCCTAGATTTTTTACATATTGCTTTCCTTCTATGAGTAGGTCTGATTGTGTCTTGTACCCTATATTTCATTTAAGCTCCTCGTTTCCACCATACCCAAGTACCTGGAAATTGTCTCCGATAAACATCATGTTATTTTCAGTTGCCCAATCGAAGACTTTATCAATATCTGCCTGCAGTTTTTCAGTGTCTTGTACAGAGGAAATTTTCATGTCGATTATTGTATAATCAGCAAAGGATGACACGAAGCTGTGACTAGTATTTTTGTCTATATCCGAGATTAGAATAAGAAATAGCGGAGGTGCAAGGACTGTGCCCTGGGGTACAGAGCTTTTCACTGCACTTGGGCGTTATCTTATTTGATTAACCGTCACTTTCTGCATTCTGTTTGACAAAGTTGAAAATCCAATGCCCAACTTTACCCGTTATTCATATCGATTTCATTTTATGGGCAATTCTGTGATTTTGTCATAGTGGTTGAATAACTGACTATTTTCCTTTCTTGCAATAGTTGTATCTGTTTTTAAGCATTTCCGTGATTTTTTTTTCCTTCTGAACAATCGTCTGCGCTCTCTTTCTAGAGTGGTCCTCTTTTTGACCCTCCTCGCAGGTACATGCTTCAAGCAGACCTTGTATGCTTCAGCTGTCAGTCAAGCTATTCCCAGTGTGGGAGTTTTGTCGCTTAAGACAGTCTCCCAATGAATGTTTGCAAGATCTATATTTTTCCCAGTCAATCCCATATATTGTTGAAATTGAATTGATTGAAGAGCCCTTCTTGCTTGTTGGTTCTCATGGATCTACTACCATTATTAATGTTAGTTTGCACTTCAATGATCTTACGGTATGATTATGTAGTATCCGAGATTATAATGCCTCATCATCGTTTGTGAATATCAGGACTAGTGTGTTTTCGTTCCTAGTTGGTTCTGTAATCTGTTGGTTGAATGAGAATTTGTCACAGGATCTCAACAGTTCTCTGACCTGCAGTTGATTATTTCCAGGGTGGTTTTCTACTATATTATAGTTTGCCATTCTTCATCTTAAACTGGGTAGATTGAAGACTCCAAGGAAGATAATATCTGGAACTGGGTTTTCTACCTTATTAAGGCTATTCTCTATTTTGTGCATCTGCTCTGTGAATTCCTCAACCGTTACATCTGGCGGTTTATATATTTGAATAATAATTATTTTTTTTTGTACCTTGATTCCAAGTACAGTATCTCTACCACCTCATTGGTCGAGTTTAGTAACTCGGTGCATACCAGCTCCTCTTTAATATACAGACCTACTCCTCCACTGGACCTAATTTCTCTATCACATCTATATAAATTATAATTTGGAATCCAGATTTCACTATGTTATCTTCCATACGAGATGCTGTGAATGCCCCAAGTATTGAATTCGACTACTAGAAGGCCATTTATGAACATAACTTTATTTCTTGATTTTGATTTTAGGCTTAGCATGTTTGCAAATATGAATGAATTTTCATATTGTGTGTCACTAGATTCAAGCTAAGGAAACAAAGGTGCCGAAAAAATATTAGAAAGTTTTCTTTTGCAAGCAATGGTAGACAGTTGGAACAAGTTAAGTGAAGAGGTGGTGGAGGCCAAAACCGTCAATAGTTTTGAAGTGTTATATGACAGAGTGCTGGGAAGACGGGACACCACGAGCACAGCTCTCATCCTATAACTACACTTGGGTAATTACACCTACACACACACTCGCATACAGTATATACAAGATTTCCTCCAAATAATGAAATATCTTGTAAAATTACAAAATGAAGAACTCTGTTTGATATTCCAGTTTATATGACTGTGTGACTAATGCCAAATGGAATACATAAACCTAAATCACTTAAGCTTGGGGTCTGAGTTGATATTCACACACAGGTTTATACACAGGTAAATGTTCTCCTCGTGATACTGCACTGCTTTATGTTAGGCTTTTTTTTTTTTGCCAAATACAGAAACACATTAACTTTCAAAGATATCAGTAAAGGTCAAGTCTAATTGGAAGCTGGAAATGCAGCCGACAACTGCAGCTCTGCATTTCCAGCTTCCTCTGCAGCTGACAACTGACGATGGTTGTACTGTAAACAGTTCGAGGCTTGGATCACTAAGATACCCTTCATCTTTTTCTATAACTTTTGTTTTGAAAATAATGTTTTTACTGATACTTTACAAAAACTCTTGACAGGTGAAGAAGTTCCCGACAGCTAAGCCTTCAGGTGAAACTTGTGTAACTCCAGATATTTCTGGTTTTACTTTTAAAATACACATTATGCAATGACAAATAAAATTCATCTGGAGTTACCATCTTTAACTGCCTAACCTCACCTTCCCTGAAAATGAGGTGTAATATACTCGGTGGATGCCAGACTATAAACTCAAAGCTAATCAAGACAGAAAATTGTGCAGAGGTTACAACACTACATCAGAAGGAATGGTTCCACAAGAGGTGGAACAAGGCTATGTGACCAATGTGACCAGTACTGTGCACACACTCACAAAGGCCACACTCAGATGTGGAACAAGATATTGTGACCAACACGGCTGGTACTGTGCACACACTCACAAAGGCCACACTCAGATGTGGAACAAGATAATGTGACCAACACGGCCGGTACTGTGCACACACACACAAAGGCCACACTCAGATGTGGAACAAGATAATGTGACCATCACAGCTGGTACTGTGCACACACTCACAAAAACCACACTCAGATGTGGAACAAGATAATGTAACCATCACAGCCAGTACTGTGCACACACTCACAAAGGCCACACTCAGATGTGGAACAAGATATTTTGGCCAACACAGCCGGTACTGTGCACACACTCACAAAAACCACACTCAGATGTGGCTATGGAATGTCAAGAGAGGAGAGGATATAAAGTTATGAAAATCAATCCTGTAAAAAGGGGCTGGTAACAGAAAATAAGAACACAGTATAATATAAACAAACATGAACGCAATGAATGTAATACCATATAAAACCTTCAAGGGAGCACATACAGGACTATATTTATGTAGATAAGCCAGAGATGGATTTCTTTTAATGACAAAAAGAATGTTTCGATGAAGGAGAATGTTGGAATATGCACAGATCGAAACATATGGAAGTGGTTTTGCAAAATAATTTTAATTTAAATTCAGAGAAATAAAAAAGACGTACATGATATATACAGAAAATAATCTATTTTAAACATACACCAAAATTTGATGCAGAGAATACAGATCAGCCTATTGCTAGATATTATATACAAAAGTATCCCACTGAAACCATAACAAGAAAACATAAGGCATATGATTTTCTGATATGGTTATAAGTCAAGCAGAGAGAGAGAGAGACCATATGCAACGTGCAGTCTTCACTCTAGGCGATGAATGACTAACCCATGCATCAAGATTCACATAGCATATGTAATAACCTGGCAGCAGCCTTAAAGGTGTAATGAGTTATAATGCAGATGCACAACTATTTGATGAAAATATTCGACATTATAACAAAGGCTAGACATGAACGACAGACAGTCGGGTTTATAATCATGAAACACGATGAGCTTTATCGAACTGGACACAAAATAGTAAACAAGAGCAACGTAAGCAACAATCAACAAATGTTAAAAAAAAAAAAGAGTGAAACAATTCCTTCAAAAATATGCACAAGAGACTGCCTTCTTAAAATGCACACTCGACCACAATAAAGCACATCATGACAGGTGTACTGCACACCTTTACAATGCTTGCCAGTTTTATTAACCCACTTTTCTACAACAGAATAAAATGAAGACCTAACGACCACAGACAAACATTATAATACAATCTTTCTCTTCATCTTGCCACAACACT
>WNGS01006636.1:2896919-2912294 GCA_020271785.1 Procambarus virginalis
CATGATGGTCGCATCGGTAACATCCTCCCCCATGATGGTCACCATGGTACACATCTCCCCATGATGTATCATGGTACACTCTAATCACCATGGTATAGCCATGGTCGCTTATTCCCCCAATAATGGTCACCATGGTAACATTCCCGCCATGATTGGTCGCCATGGTAACAGTCTCCCCCCATGATGGTCAGCCATGGTAAACATCTCTCCCTTGACCTCTCACAACATCAGTCTCCGGGTCTGGACTGTCATGAAGAGTCTGTATCTTTCCATCGTAGGGTACTTGAAGAGAGCAGCGTATATATAAAAGGCTACCTGTCCCAGCAGTCAGCCCGCCACCTTAACAATGAACGTCTGCGCTGTAACTCACACAAGTTATAAGAGAGTGGACGTTATGTTTACGCTTCAGATTGGGCTCGAGCGAATAATCTGTTGGACAATATGCATTAACCGGTTGTCCAGACCGGTGGTGTAATCTGCGCCTCACACACACTCAACACACACACACACACACACACCGCTCCACCACACACACACACACACGCTCACACACACACACACACACACACACCACCACACCACACACACACACACACACACACACACCACACACACACACACACACACATCAGCATGAACCAGCAATAATAAAATTAAACACGAGAGTCGTGGCACAAGAGAAAACGAGAATAAACAGAGGAAGGTGAGGGTAAACTCAACAAGCTGAGGGAAGATCTCCACACACACCGCCCCAACGACGCCTCACAACACTCTGGCGGAAATATGTGGTAGAGGTGCTTCAAGACACATAATAAGAAAGTACTGGTGCCAGGAAGATCCGTCTTGAGGCATCAACGGGAAGAAACACGTTGTTATTCACACGATTTGATGTGCACATCCCGACCCTTGCGCTCTCTTGGTGCCTTTCTCTGATGATTACTTACTTACTCTCTTCTACACAGATGGTTATTGGAGTAAATGACTTCCTACTCCAATTACCAGGCGTAGAGAACTCGCCTAGTTGTGCTGGCGGGGGTTGAGCTTCGGCTCTTTGGTCCCGCCTCTCAACTGTCACTCAACTGGTGTACAGGTTACTTCGAGTGGCTTGTTAAGTGTACCGTGTGGGTTGTTAAGGGCACCACATGCTGGACCCCGACACTGAGGAGAGGAGAGAAGACGGGAAGTGTGAGAGAGAGAGAGAGTGGTGGGGAAGCTGGCGAGGGAAGGAAAGGGAGGGAGGAGGTGAGGGGAGGTGAAGGGGTAGAGGGAGGATAGGGAGGGAAGAGAATGGGGAAATAGGAGAAGACAGATAAAAAAGAGGAGATAGGAGAGGGCGATAAAGCAAGAGTAATGGGAGAGGGGGATAATGGAAGAGACGGGAGAGGGAGGAGAGAGACCCGGGCGACGCCGGCACCACATCCTGGTGCTTATAAAAGTAGTTAACATTTATTTTGTCACTTGAAGCCACAACATTGAGGATATATTACTGGAGCACCTTCCCTTAGCTGCCAGTGGCGGGTGTCACGTGACCTGTGCTGAGCTGGTCATGGGAGGCGGCCTCCTAGCTGCCCTCTTGTTGCTCTTAACACTCACCTTCTCGCAAGATAAGTTACAAGTAGCACCGGCTATGGTGATCCCGTAGTGGACATGCAGCACGGGCTATGGTGATCCCGTAGTGGACATGCAGCACGGGCTATGGTGATCCCGTAGTGGACATGCAGCACGGGCTATGGTGATCCCGTAGTGGACATGCAGCACGGGCTATGGTGATCCCGTAGTGGACATGCAGCACGGGCTATGGTGATCCCGTAGTGGACATGCAGCACGGGCTATGGTGATCCCGTAGTGGACAAGTAGCACGGGCTATGGTGATCCCGTAGTGGACAAGTAGCACGGGCTATGGTGATCCCACAGTAGACAAGTAGCACGGGCTATGGTGATCCCGTAGTGGACATGCAGCACGGGCTATGGTGATCCCGTAGTGGAAAGCAGCACGGGCTATGGTGATCCCGTAGTGGACAAGTAGCACGGGCTATGGTGATCCCGTAGTGGACAAGTAGCACGGGCTATGGTGATCCCGTAGTGGACAAGCAGCACGGGCTATGGTGATCCGTAGTGGACAAGCAGCACGGGCTATGGTGATCCCGTAGTGGACAAGCAGCACGGGCTATGGTGATCCCGTAGTGGAAAGCAGCACGGGCTATGGTGATCCCGTAGTGGACAAGTAGCACGGGCTATGGTGATCCCGTAGTGGACAAGTAGCACGGGCTATGGTGATCCCGTAGTGGACAAGCAGCACGGGTTATGGTGATCCCGTAGTGGACAAGTAGCACGGGCTATGGTGATCCCGTAGTGGACAAGCAGCACGGGCTATGGTGATCCCGTAGTGGACAAGCAGCACGGGCTATGGTGATCCCGTAGTGGACAAGCAGCACGGGTTATGGTGATCCCGTAGTGGACAAGTAGCACGGGCTATGGTGATCCCGTAGTGGACAAGTAGCACGGGCTATGGTGATCCCGTAGTGGACAAGCAGCACGGGCTATGGTGATCCCGTAGTGGACTTAGAAGTCCTGCGTTTGGTGTTAAAGTGTGTGTTGGTGTGAGTGTAGTAAACATTACTGTTATCTATACTAAGAATGTTGTTGACGCGGATGGCTTCAGCCTCGCCGTATTCTCCTGTACTGTGATTATGTCCACCTTTATTTCATAACTGAAAATCAGCTTAGTTTTCCTACTTTACTTTCTTTTTACGCATGTTTGAGTTATATGGAACAACTGAGCTGTTGTTGAAAGCGATCTCAAGCTGCCTACTGCTGATCATCTGATCAAAATATAATGTTTCATTTGTAAAGCTTCACTGCGAAACCATTTGGCAAACCTTACATTGTTAAGTTGATTGTTGCTTGTGTTAATGTCAGCATTAACTACTGAGGGAAACATTAACGCTGCTCTCAGAGGTCAAGTAACGGAGGAAGCGTTACTTGTACGTTACTCTCGTGGTCGCTAAAGTAACGGAGGCAGCTATCTTGAGGTTATCTTGAGATGATTTCGGGGCTTAGTGTCCCCGCGGCCCGGTCCTCGACCAGGTCTCCACCCCCAGGAAGCAGCCTGTGACAGCTGACTAACTCCCAGGTACCTATTTACTGCTAGGTAACAGGGGCATCACAGTGAAAGAAATTCTGCCCATTGTTTCTCGCCGGCGCCCGGGATCGAACCCGGGACCACAGGATCACGCGTCCAGTGTGCTGTCCGCTCAGCCACCGGCTTCATAGGTGGCTGCCTGAACCTCCTCCGTGTACAGAGTGTGGGTGAGGCAGGAGACCTTGCTCCCCACCACAACCTCGCAAAGATGGCGACGGTCCTTCTCTCAACTCTTCCAGACTTTAAACCAAGAGGGAGGGAGCCGATCGCCGAGCGGACAGCACGCTGGCCTTGTGATCCTGTGGCCCTGGGTTCGATCCCTGGCGCCGGCGAGAAACAATGGGCAGAGTTTCTTTCACCCTATGCCCCTGTTACCTAGCAGTAAAATAGGTACCTGGGTGTTAGTCAGCTGTCACGGGCTGCTTCCTGGGGGTGGAGGCCTGGTCGAGGACCGGGCCGCGGGGACACTAAAGCCCCGAAATCATCTCAAGATAACCTCAAGAAGAGTCTCGTGTTTCAGATTTAAAGTAAGAATAGTAGTCAGATGGTAAATTACCCTTCTTAGATGTCAGTGATAAAGAACAATTCCTCGCTCAGCTTTACTGTAGAGGAAAGTCACCCCCTACACGAAGCTTCCTCCATTACTTTCAGTCGTCATTGTAATAAAGTAATTCTGGCCATTTGTAGCACCGTGTTTATGTATGTCATTACCTTGGTTGTTATGGTTAAGTTGTTAAGAGCAGTGAACAGATCAGAAGGTAATGACTTGCATGCTGTCACTGTTCGTCTGGTAACATTACCATTGCGTGCAGGCTGGCAGTGATCACGGACCTTGCGTAACGCTGCTTGAGGCAGGCGCCGAGGGACGATGGGTGACGGTGGTAACACCTCAGCCAGGGTAACGTAACTACCACTCAGCTCTGATTGCCTCGCGTGTCTCATAAACACACCGGCCGGCCGTTACTTTTAAACTTGAATGACAATTGTTACTGAATTATTCCACGTGCGTTACTGATGGCATAATGTTACAGGATTACATAGCAGGATACAAGCATGATAAACAGTGCTCTTCACGCTGTCAGACGACTTGTTCCTGACCATCTTGCAGGTGTTTTATGACCATCTTGTAGGTGTTTTATGACCATCTTGTAGGTGTTTATCACCATTTTGTAGGTGTTTTATGACCATCTTGTAGGTGTTTTATGACCATCTTGTAGGTGTTTCCTGACCATCTTAATTGCAGGTGTTTCCTGGTTTTATAATATAGTTCCTTGGTATACAAGGAGATACCCGGCGGTGTCCGGGTCTCAGTCTCTTTCTACTTTTTTCTCATTTTCTCTTCTTCTCTTCCATTCCCCTTCCTTATCTCTCATTTCTCTGGGAGAAACGGCACTACAGGAGCACTACAGGAGCACTACAGGAGCACTACAGCAGCACTACAGGAGCACTACAGGAGCACTACAGGAGCGCTACAAGAGCATTACAGGAGCGGGACACAGTGTTCACAGAATACAACCGCCTGATTACAGCATCTTACATTATAACAAGTAACACACATAATGCCAGATGGTGTGTTACATAATATGAGAGAGGCTGTATTAACCATCACGTGGTCAATAGTGTCATGATGCGGTCACTAAGGTGTGATCAATACCTGCACTGTGAAGGGAACGGGAGAAAGCGTTACGGACAAACATATGAGGCTTGCAGGCACGTGTTTCACGTGTTTCTTGATGGGTCTTTCATGGAAATGGAATGTTACAAGGATCTTTTGTGATGCAGAGGGGGATAAGATTTTGTAGTTGTGTTGGGATAGTTTAGACCGTTGTGAATGTTGTCTGAGAGGTGTTGACGTTGTGGTGGTGATGGTTGTTGTGCATCCCTTTATGTGGTGTACAAGGTGGTGACACACTTCACTATCCTCCCCCCCCCACCACCACCTTGTCACAAGGTGCTGACACACCTCAGACAGCTCTGGCGCTCCTCATCCCTCCTACCCCCCCCCCCCCCCCACCAAGACAGTCTCGTCAAATCACCAACACAAAAGACTTTTGCCTTAACAATCACCACATTGTCATCAGCAGCCAAACGTATTTAACTTCCGCTCCAAAGTTTAACAAGCATTAAAAAAAAAAACTTTTTTTCACAAGAAATTATAAATTGTAAATATTCAAATTTTTCCTCTCATTTATCATGGAAATTTTCTCGTGCCTAGAATTCTCACACGCCCCTCCCCCTCCCCCCTCCCCCATACCACTCCCCCTACCACATTACCCCCCAACCTCCTCCTGGTGTTCCCAGCGAGGTAACATTTGGACCACTTCACCATACCTATGGTGCCATCAACCCTCACCATCGATCTCGTTTGGGGTCGAGACATGACAGAGAAGATTGACTGGGCACACCTCGTCAACTGTTCCTTTCCTGTTCATCCAGCGGTAATTGGGGCCAGGTTGATAATCAGGTCGTGTTCCAGGGCAGAACCAATAGGGGTACAGCGCGGGGCTCTGTAAATGGGAAGCTTTAATCCTGTTAACAGGAATCACATGTTACCTACTGCTGTACCCGCTTGAGTAAATATGTACTCCTGTAAATGAACAAATCCACAAGGGCCGTAACGAGGATTCGAACCTACGTCCGAGATCATCCCAGACGCTGCCTTTATCGACTGAGCTACGACAGGGTAAAAGAGTTGAAACAGAAGTTCTACTGAACTTACTGGATCCTGCAGCCTCTCCGAGACTCAAACCAGGGTTTTACACAACTCCCCCCTGCACTCGAGCTATGCCAATAGGCCAGAATCGGTTCGAATCCTCGCCACGCGCTTGTGGATTTGTTCATTTGATGCACCACGCTATTGTGATTTCTGTGTGTAATGAAGTAAGGGTGAAGAGGGAGAATGACCTATTGACATTAGGCCGTTCCTGTACTCCTGTACCTATTGGCGGGTACAGGAGTACAGGTTCCATCCATGTACTCCTGTACCCGCCCAGTGTAAACAATAGACAATGATAAAGAAAGAAAATAAAGAGGAATCTAAATTGTATTCACGAAGCAGGTGCCAGAGGTCGCTCTTAAAAAGTGAGTACAGAAGAGAGAGGGAGAAAGAGAGAGCCAGGAATGTGTAAACCTGGAGGTGTACCCAGCTTGGCATTTTATGTACACAAGTTAATGTTAGTCTTGGACTATGATGAAGACTAAGAGTACACTCGCTGCTTGGTTAAGAAGCCATTGTGGTGACCTAAACAGTCCACCACTGGTTGGTGGTGTGGTGGCAGCCACCAGCCGGGTCGGACGTTCCCCTGGTCTCCCTGCTGGTGTTTACATTGGGTGATTGTTGGTTGCCCTGACGGGTGGTTGTTTGCCACTGCGGGGTGACTGTTTTTCAGTCTCAGTATGGGGGACTTAATTACGTGCCGCCACTAAGGAGGAAGGACTTGGCTGGGCTGACATTTACCTGTCGGGTGGATATTGGCGTCGTCAGCAACACTGTTTGCGGTTATGGGTGTGAAAGTGGAAGATCTCGTCGGTCTACAGGTTGTTCGTGACGACAGAGTAGTTTTGAAGTTCGCCGAGAGTGGCTTGTTCCGGAGGTTTCTCGACCAGTATTAGGACAAGGTGGTGGGCTGAGCAACGGTCTTGGCTCTGTGACTGTGACGAATTTGAGTGTGGAGTGCACATACGTGTCTATTAAATGAGTTGGTGCAGTATCAATTTGCGCCATTTGAAATGTGTGAGGATCTTCTCCGTCGGGCTCTTGCCAGGTATGGGCGTGTGGACTGTATTCGTGTCTGTAGATACAGAACCGGGGACGTCAAGGGACTCGTTAATGGTTACAGGACGGCTAAGATGGTTCTTCATGGGAATGTGCCTTCTTCTCTCGCGCTTGCTGGCTTTACGGTCTGCTTCTCCTACCGTGGGCAGACTCGAACGTGTTTTAAATGTCGCCACGTTGGACATTTGGCTGCTGCCTGCGACACTCGGATGTATGATGGGTTAATGTGTTTCATGAAGCGGATTTTTCCCCTTGTCCGAGCATGAGGATGTCTCGGTTGTGGGTGGTACCCCTTGTGAGAGGACGGCCGGGGTGATGGGTGCCGCCCCAGTTAGTGCGGTTGGTGGTGTGGGTGTCGGGGTGGTGGGGGGTGCGGACCAGCCCCCGCCGTCGGCTTCCTCACCCCCGCCGGCCCCGCCGACCTCGTCTCTAGCTCCTGTGTCGGCTGTGTGGTGTGGGCCTGTACCCCCTGTGGGTGAGGCTGATGTTTTTCCGGCTCGCGTGTTGCCCAGTGTGATGCGGCCGGTCGTGGGCTCTACTAGGATGCCTCCTGCTGGGGGCGACAGTTCGGATGATCAGAGGCCTCTGTCCAGCGTTCCCGGAGTGCTATATGAGTAGCTAGCCCCCTCGTGGGCGGGCTGCCGAGTGTGACGATGTGGTTGATGGTGAGATTGGGGGGGGGGGCTGTACTTCGGTGCTGCCTCCTGCATCGCCTCCGACTCCTACTGCTGTTGGCTCCCCTCCTTGGGAGGTTTGGCCCTAGTGATAGTGACCTCGTGGTGGTAATAAAGAAGGATATGAGCCGCGGGGTCTATGCTACTACTGTGCCCGGTGGTGGGGCACAGTAGCATAGAGGCACAGTAGATCTGCGTCTCTTGTGGTTTTTCCCCTGATGTGTCGACCCGTGTGACTCTCGGTGGCGGCTCTCTGTGGCAACCTATAGTACGTCACATAGTGCTCGACCCCCTCGTGCGGCACCCTCCCTGCGGTTGCGGCCTCCGGGGTCACGCTCATGGCGTCGCAGTCTTGGCACTCGCCGTGGATGGCCGGCGGTGCGTCCGGTTCCGTACGTGGTGCTCCTCTATTATATGGGTCCCGAGGGCTCAGTGTTTTGTTTCTGTGGCGTCGGTTCTGATGCCTCGGCCTTGTGCGTCTACTGTAGTCGGGTGTCCTATGGCGACAACCTTATTGGCAGGTGTACTGTTTGCGTTTCCGGTGTGGGAGTTTCCCGGTAAATATGCGTGGTGTGGTGTGTGTGTGTGTGCTTGCTTGCTTTATATGCTCATTGAACGTTTCCTGCGTGTTCCGGTCGGGCTTCGCATGTTTGAACTGTGGTGTGTCGGTGTTCCGTGGGTTGTGTGTGTGTTTGGCTGTTTTTTTATTTTGTAACTTTTGTTTATGATGTTTCTTTTGCGTCATGTGTGGATTTTACTTGTATATTTTGGCGCGCCCCGTCTGGTCTTTTTCTTTTTGCTGTTTCATGTTTTCTCATTTACGTTGTTTGCTATATGACATTTGTTCTGTGTTTTTTGTCATTATGTGTTCATTTGAGTTGCGCATTTTGCTGTGACTGGTGTACTTGTTTTGTTCTATGTTAAATTTATGGATGTTGGAGTTCTGTTGTTGGGTGGTGAGGAGCTGGAGCTCGGTTTTCTATTGGTGCTTCGGTGCCTTTGTATTGTATGCTTTTATTGTAATGAATTTTGTTTTGCAAATAATAAAGAAAAAAAATTGGTTGGTAAGCAGCTGAACCCCCCACCAAACAAAGCGAGCAACTCACCGTCCCAGCATGATGTACACAATACTCAACTCATACATCTATCCACCACACTACTTACACAGGGTTCACTGTAGCGGCTCCTTAACGGCTGCCTGATATATGGTGATGGCGGCACAGTAGCGGCTGATATACTGTTGACTGTTGTGTTAATTGCTCACCTGTCACTGTGTGGGTGTTTCCACCCGAGTGAACTAATTGTATAACCAGACCTCATGCATACGTGGCGTGTTCCCAGGGCTGGTGGTGTGGTGGTGGTGGCGTTGATGGTGGTTGTGGGGTGGTTTGGCTCTGGTGGTGGTCGTGGTGTGGTGGTGGTAGTGTTGATGGTGGTTGGGTGGTTGGTTGGGCTCTGGTGGTCGTCGTGGTGTGGTGGTGGTAGTGTTGATGGTGGTTGTGTGATGGTTGTGGTGGTGGTTGGGCTCTGGGGTGGTCATGGTGTGGTGGTGGTAGTGTTGATGGTGGTTGTGGTGGTTGGGCTCTGGTGGTGTAGTGCTTGAGAGTAGTAAAGGAGGACTCACAGACTGTCCGTTTTGCTTTCTTTCAACCGACGGTCTGGAAGTCGTGATTTTTTTTCCGTGGATTCCGACGGTCTGTCTATGGCCCGTGATATATATCCATGGGGATTAAAAGGCCGGCCTTCCGTCACCCGTAAATTTGTCACCTGGGTTCCCCGTACAGACAGTCACTCCCAATGGTCAATAACACTATCAGCCAGTCAGTCTTTATCTCCCCCTCAATAATTCAGGGACGATGAAGTTGATAAGGGAAGTTAAATGCACTATCACTTTCTTTCATAGTGCATGTTTATGACAGTAAGAAAGTGTACTTATTACACTTAGTATTAAATCGTACTGTCAATTCGGAGATGGGTTGATTATAACATAGGAATTAAAGGGCAGCCTTCTGTCAACCCTGACAGTATCGTCATTCTTCATCTTGCCTTACCTTGAGGTTACCTTGAGGTGCTTCCGGGGCTCAGCGTCCCCGCGGCCCGGTCATCGACCAGGCCTCCTGGTTGCTGGACTGATCAACCAGGCTGTTAGACGCGGCTGCTCGCAGCCTGACGTATGAGACACAGCCTGGTTGATCAGGTATCCTTTGGAGGTGCTTATCCAGTTCTCTCTTGAACACTGTGAGGGGTTTGCCAGTTATGCCCCTTATGTGTAGTGGAAGCGTGTTGAACAGTCTCGGGCCTCTGATGTTGATAGTTCTCTCTCAGAGTACCAGTTGCACCTTTGCTTTTCAACGGGGGTATTCTGCACATCCTGCCATGTCTTCTGGTCTCATGTGATGTTATTTCCGTGTGCAGGTTTGGGACCAGCCCCTCAAATATTTTCCACGTGTAAATTATTATGTATCTCTCCCGCCTGCGCTCAAGGGAGTACAGATTTAGGCTCTTTAGTCGGTCCCAATAGTTTAGATGTTTTACTGAGTGGATTCTAGCAGTAAAGGATCTCTGCACGCTCTCCAGGTCAGCAATTTCTCCAGCTGTGAAAGGGGCTGTCATTGTGCAGCAGTACTCCACTCTAGAGAGCACAAGCGTTTTGAAAAGCATCATCATCGGTATAGCATCTCTAGTGTGAAAAGTTCTTGTTATCCAACCTGTCATTTTTCGTGCAGTTGTGACGGTTACTTTATTGTGTTCTTTAAAGGTAAGATCTTCCGACATGAGTACACCCAGATCCTTTACATTCCTTTTCGTGCTATGTTATGATTTGTCTGAGTTTTGTACGTGGTTTCAGTTTTTATATTTTCATTTTTTCCATAGCGCATGAGCTGGAACTTGTCTTCGTTAAACACCATATTATTTTCTGTAGCCCATAGAAAGACCTGATCTACATCCCTGAATAAGACCGTTTTCTGTGATGGCATTTTTAATCCCATTTTCATATTTTTCCCATTTTCTGTGATGGCAGTTTTAATCCCATTTTCTGTGATGGCATTTTAATCCCAATTTCATTTTTTCCCATTTTCTGTGGTGGCATTTTTAATCCCATTTTCTGTGATGGCATTTTAATCCCATTTTCCTTTTTCCCATTTTCTGTGGTGGCATTTTTAATCCCATTTTCTGTGATGGCATTTTAATCCCATTTTCCTTTTTTCCCATTTTCTGTGGTGGCATTTTTAATCCCATTTTAATATTTTTTCCATTTTCTGTGATGCATTTTTAATCCCATTTTCATATTTTTCTCCATTTTCTGTGATTGCATTTTTAATCCCATTTTCTATGATGGCATTTAATCCCATTTTCATATTTTTCCCATTTTCTGTGATGGCATTTTAATCCCATTTTCATATTTTATCCCATTTTCTCAGATTATTTCTAGCTAAGATCGCATATTTTTTCTTTTTGAGGTTGGAAGAAAACGTGCTCGGGTTGGGGACTTGTTTATTTTATAATGGTAAATAATAATTTAATAAATAATAATTAATACATAATTATTATTATATAATAAATAATAATAATAATAACACTTAACGTTTTGTAAGTGAGCAGCTGCTTGCTTGTCGGGAAGAGGGGCGGAATTATATAACCTCGTCCCGTTGCGCGCACCGCTTGGGCGGTTAAAGTCAGATTCCAGACATAAGTTTTCTCTTTCTCAGAAAACCCACTGTACACGCGGCCAACACACACACGCAGGCAACACAAACACACACATACAGACAACACAAACACACAGACAACACAAACACACAGACAACACAAACACACAGGCAACACAAACACACAGACAACACAAACACACAGACAACACAAACACACAGACAACACAAACATACAGACAACACAAACACACAGGCAACACAAACACACACTAACAAGCAGCGGCAACATTAATCTTCATCAATCATACATTTTCATCTCGAGAACCTGACACATTTTGTGGGAATGTGTCGCCTGCGGCCAGTGTGGGCCAGAGAGCGGCCCGAGGCTGGCCCTGAGGCTGGCCCCGAGGCTGGCCCCGAGGCTGGCCCCGGTGGCTGGCCCTGAGGCTGGCCCCGGTGGCTGGCCCCGAGGCTGGCCCTGGTGGCTGGCCCCGAGGCTGGCCCTGAGGCTGGCCCCGAGGCTGGCCCCGGTGGCTGGCCCCGAGGCTGGCCCTGAGGCTGGCCCTGAGGCTGGCCCCGGTGGCTGGCCCCGAGGCTGGCCCTGAGGCTGGCCCCGAGGCTGGCCCTGAGGCTGGCCCCGAGGCTGGCCCCGGTGGCTGGCCCCGAGGCTGGCCCTGAGGCTGGCCCCGAGGCTGGCCCCGTGGCTGGCCCCGAGGCTGGCCCTGAGGCTGGCCCCGAGGCTGGCCCCGAGGCTGGCCTGAGGCTGGCCCCGAGGCTTGGCCCCGAGGCTGGCCCGGTGGCTGGCCCCGGTGCTGGCCCTGAGGCTGGCCCCGAGGCTGGCCCTGAGGCTGGCCCTGAGGCTGGCCCCGAGGCTGGCCCTGAGGCTGGCCCCGAGGCTGGCCCCGGTGGCTGGCCCCGAGGCTGGCCCTGAGGCTGGCCTGAGGCTGGCCCCGAGGCTGGCCCTGAGGCTGGCCCCGAGGCTGGCCCCGAGGCTGGCCCCGGTGGCTGGCCCCGAGGCTGGCCCCGATGCTGGCCCGGTGGCTGGCCCTGAGNGTGACAGTATACCCATCACCTGGTGTCAGTATACCCATCACCTGGTGTCAGTATACCCATCACCTGGTGACAGTATACCCATCACCTGGTGACAGTATACCCATTACCTGGTGACAGTATACCCATCACCTGGTGACAGTATACCCATCACCTGGTGTCAGTATACCCATCACCAGGACACATGACACAACCATCACCAGGACACATGACACAACCATCACCAGGACACACATATGACACAACCATCACCAGGACACACACATGACACAACCATCACCAGGACACATGACACAACCATCACCAGGACACACATGACACAAGCATCACCAGAACACATGACACAACCATCACCAGGACACACATGACACAACCATCACCAGAACACATGACACAACCATCACCAGGACACATGACACAACCATCACCAGGACACACATGACACAACCATCACCAGAACACATGACACAACCATCACCAGGACACACATGACACAACCATCACCAGAACACATGACACAACCATCACCAGGACACAAAACTCAACCATCACCAGGACACATGACTCAACCAACACCAGGACACATGACTCAACCATCACCAGGACACACATGACTCAACCATAACCAGGACACACACAACTCAACCATCACCAGGACACATAACTCAACCATCACCAGGACACATGACATACCCATCACCAGGACACATGACACAACCATCACCAGAACACACACATGACACAACCATCACCAGGACACACATGACCCAACCATCACCAGGACACATGACCCAACCATCACCAGGACACATGACACAACCATCACCAGAACACACACATGACACAACCATCACCAGGACACACATGACACAACCATCACCAGGACACATGACCCAACCATCACCAGGACACATGACACAACCATCACCAGGACACATGACCCAAGCGTTACTGACCGAGCAGATTTCACTCAAATTTGGGTCAAATTAATTTAAAATGTAATAACTTGTGTGTGAGAGCTGGGACCGGCTGTGAGGGTCACGAGTGATGCGGTCCTCTGGGACGCGCGCCGCTACATCAAACAAACTACTCATTAACCTAATTAACTTTATTGGGGTAATGTGCTCTTTTAACAACACTTATTATCCAACATTATTCTGCTGGAAAATATGGATTCGCTTTACAACCGGCGATTGTTTACCACTGTGGATCTTAGTGAAGGTTTCTCTACGCTATTGTACGGTGAATGTCACCGTTGGTTACTGTGAGTAATTAGATGGTGGAGGACTTGTGGAGGTTCTCGCACGCACGCACGCACGCACACACGCACTCACACACACACACACACACACACACACACACACACACACACACACACACACACACACACACACACGCGCGCGCGCGCGCGAGCGTCTGCGGCATATGCGAGGCTGGCTAACATCAGAACAGCATTCAGGAACCTGTGTAAGGAATCATTCAGAATCTTGTACACCACATATGTAAGACCAATCCTGGAGTATGCGGCCTCAGCATGGAGTCCGTACCTTGTCAAGCACAAGACGAAGCTGGAAAAATTCCAAAGGTATGCCACTAGACTAGTCCCAGAACTAAGAGGCATGAGTTACGAGGAAACGCTGCGGGAAATGCACCTTACTACCCTGGAAGACAGAAGAGTAAGGGGAGACATGATCACAACCTACAAAATCCTCAGGGGAATCGACGGGTAAACAAGGATGAACTATTCAACACTGGTGGGACGCGAACAAGGGGACACAGGTGGAAACTGAGTACCTACATGAGCCACAGGGACGTTAGAAGGAACTTTTTCAGTGTCAGAGTAGTTAACGGATGGAATGCATTAGGCAGTGATGTGGTGGAGGCTGACTCCATACACAGTTTCAAGGGTAGATATGATAGAGCCCAATAGGCTCAGGAACCTGTACACCAGTTGATTGACGGTTGAGAGGCGGGAAAAAAGAGCCAGAGCTCAACCCCCGCAAGCACAACTAGGTGAGTACAGCTAGGCGAGTCCACACACACACCATGATGGGGGTGGACGTTGCTAGTTGTCACCAGCTATCATGACAACTTGCAACGTTCAACAGCAAAGTTTGTCCCAGCACCACTGATCTTGCCAAGATTATGAATGTCTAAATAACATTGTTTTGCAACGTGTAGAACGGAGGGAGATATGAACGAGCGGAACATATGAACCAGGTTCTATTGCTGTTGCTTCAACAACACCAGGTTGTTCAACACAAGGTGTTGTTTTTGTAACACCCCCCCCCCCCCACCCAACGGGTTAAGTTTCGACAGTGGCCAAAGCTTTTGGGCAATGTCGTCCATCAGGGCAATAAATCATCGTGAACAACAACTGCGCTTGTTTGCTGAAAGTCCGCCACAAAGCTTGTTGGTTCGACAAAGGTTGTTGGTGGGAAACAAAGCTTGTTGGTCCCGCCTTTCAGACGACAATTTGTGGCGCGGAAGAAATGTTTTACGACTCAGCTTGGAAAAATATTCCTTGTCGCGGAAATTATTGTTGTGTTGTGTGTTTGTTGTGTAAACTTTGTGGTGTTTATGGAGTCACCGGAGAGGGCGACCTGTCGCCACGCCGGCCTCTCACCGGTCTCCTACCGGACGGCTTACGTCTGGACGGCTTACGTCTGGACGGCTTACGTCTGGACGGCTTACGTCTGGACGGCTAACGTCTGGACGGCTTACGTCTGGACGGCTTACGTCCGGACGGCTTACGTCCGGATGGCTTACGTCCGGACGGCTTACGTCTGGACGGCTTACGTCCGGACGGCTTACGTCGGACGGGTTACGTCCGGACGGCTTACGTCTGGACGGCTTACGTCCGGACGGCTTACGTCCGGACGGCTTACGTCCGGACGGCTTACGTCCGGACGGCTTACGTCCGGACGGCTTACGTCCGGACGGCTTACGTCCTGACGGTTTCGACTTCCGGTCCGTGTGATGGAAGGGGGTTACAGTGAAGACTGTATAAGAGAGACGGTGGTCGCGTGTAGTGTAGATGGCTACAGTGATGAAGGCAATGTGTAAGGAAAATGGTTACAG
>WNGS01006636.1:2913294-2926296 GCA_020271785.1 Procambarus virginalis
ATGCTATATAATATCCCACCATCTGCTACCCTGACTCTATGCTATATAATATCCCCATCCACCATCTGCTATCCTGCTCTATGCTATATAATATCCCACCATCTGCTATCCTGGCTATGCTATATAATATCCCACCATCTGCTATCCTGGCTATGCTATATAATATCCCACCACCTGCTATCCTGGCTATGCTATATAATATCCCACCATCTGCTATCCTGACTCTATGCTATATAATACCCCACCATCTGCTATCCTGACTATGCTATATAATATCCCACCATCTGCTATCCTGACTCTATGCTATATAATACCCCACCATCTGCTATCCTGACTATGCTATATAATATCCCACCATCTGCTATCCTGACTCTATGCTATATAATATCCCACCATCTGCTATCCTGACTCTATGCTATATAATATCCCCACCATCTGCTATCCTGGCTAACATTCACACCATATATTTTAAGGTTGTGATTTTTGTTGTTGACAATGATCACCTTGTTCAGTAGTGTTGTTCATGTTCTGTTCATGTTCTGTTCATGTTCTGTTCACTCAGCTTAGCATCATATCTAAGAGGCCGAGGAAGAACATTCAAGCTCCATGAATGAGTTTTGTCTAATTATCGTGGCAGTCAACTTCTCATATAAACAAACAATAAACCATTATATAAGGGAAAGCGTGACCCAGGTAGCTGTTGGTGGTGGCCAATGTGGCTGTTGGGGGGGGGGCTGGGGAGTATGAGTAGAATAAGACCAGAAGTGAGGAGATACTAGGGAGAAACCTGATAACTAGGAGGAGGGGCTACAGGCATGAAGGGGGGAGAGAGAGAGAGAGAGATGAGAGAGAGAGAGAGAGAGAGAGAGAGAGAGAGAGAGAGAGAGAAGAGAGAGAGAGAGGAGGTAGAGAGAGAGATGGCCAGGTCTCGCTGCATCACTCCCTACTGTGTCCCAGGTCTTTCCATTCCGGCAAAACCTGGCGAAGGTTTCGAATTATGGACACTCCAAGGGATGACACACAAGACACAACGAAGTCAACAATATCACCCAGAAGAGCCTTGGCAACAAGGAGTGTCCAGCAGAGAGAGAACCATGTTTCCTAATAACCGGTGATTGTGCACACCAACTTGGTCATCCAGGTCAAATTACATTACACTTTTGGATTAATGGTACAGTATTCCATAAATATCCACCCTAAATACTATCTACAAACCCTTCAGAGCTGGTGAAGCAGATGATGCGGCCACTAATAAGAAATAAGTCCAATAAGTATAAGAAAGTGTATAAGTTCGAACCCTCATCACGGCCTTTGTGGATATGTTCATTTGATCCATCACGCTATTGTGATTTGTGTGTGTATTGATATAAGAAAGTTTCCTTCATTTTTTTCTCCGAATTGAATCTCACGGTTTTGGCCTTGAGGGTAAAAGGAACTTAATAATTTAGGTTTCAAAGTCAATGAGACATGAAGAGACACCAAGACAGCCAGTTTCCTTATCCAGCGCCTTAGAGAAGCGATCAGCGGGAAGAATGCTCTCTGCTCACTCAGTTCCAGCCTGGCCAACAAGCAGCCTTAAATATTTGACTGTTTACTGTTTTACTATAATACAACACAAAGCGGAGGTTGAAGTGGATGCATACAAGGTATGTGTGAAGGCTCACAAGACTTCCTCGAATTCCAATATTCTTTTCCTTATGGATAAGGGTCTTCAATAATTATGGGGTCCACAAGGTCTTATGCTATGCTGTTTCTTCACACAACTTCTTGAGAAATCCATCTTAAGTCTCTAAAACAACGTCTTGGAAGTTCTAAGTTCTTATGCTTGTTCATCTCATAAGATTAGATGTCAATCGTGCAGCGAGTTTGTGGTAACAGGAAATTAAACATTCTGAAAGCTATCCTCATTAAAGAAAAAAACAGAGACCAAATACAGAACATCGACTTTGCATCATTACAAGTACCATATGCCACATCTCATCTGAAGATGTTGCAGACAGGAGCGATACACTGTACACATAATACATCATACATTCTTGTTGTATTTTAGTCTCCCCCAGACCCAGACTGGCCAGGAATATGGGTAACCTGAGCCGTCAACCCGAGGCCGGGGCGGAGAACATCATTGTGTCAGTGATGTTGAGACATCAACCACGCCAGCAATGTTGGGAGCAAGAGTCATGGTGCAGGAGCTCACTGAACCACCTAACTCTTAACTCTCTTCTTTGTGGGGTTGTGTCCACACAGCGCCTCGCCTCACGGGGTTGTGTCGACACAGCGCCTCGCCTCACGGGGTTGTGTCGACACAGCGCCTCGCCTCACGGGGTTGTGTCCACACAGCGCCTCGCCTCACGGGGTTGTGTCCACACAGCGCCTCGCCTCACGGGGTTGTGTCCACCAGCGCCTCGCCTCACGGGGTTGTGTCGACACAGCGCCTCGCCTCACGGGGTTGTGTCGACACAGCGCCTCGCCTCACGGGGTTGTGTCGACACAGCGCCTCGCCTCACGGGGTGTGTCGACACAGCGCCTCGCCTCACGGGGTTGTGTCGACACAGCGCCTCGCCTCACGGGGTTGTGTCGACACAGCGTCTCACCTCACGGGTTGTGTCCACACAGCGTCTCACCTCACGGGGTTGTGTCCACACAGCGCCTCTCTCCCCCCCCTGCCGTTACCGTACGCCGNCAACAGTCCACTACGGGATCACCATAGCCCGTGCTGCTTGTCCACTACGGGATCACCATAGCCCGTGCTGCTTGTCCACTACGGGATCACCATAGCCCGTGCTACTTGTCCACTACGATCACCATAGCCCGTGCTACTTGTCCACTACGGGATCACCATAGCCCGTGCTGCTTGTCCCTACGGGATCACCATAGCCCTGCTGCTTGTCCACTACGGGATCACCATAGCCCGTGCTTCTTGTCTACTACGGGATCACCATAGCCCGTGCTACTTGTCCACTACGGGATCACCATAGCCCGTGCTACTTGTCCACTACGGGATCACCATAGCCCGTGCTACTTGTCCACTACGGGATCACCATAGCCCGTGCTGCATGTCCACTACGGGATCACCATAGCCCGTGCTACTGTCCACTACGGGATCACCATAG
This sequence comes from Procambarus virginalis, assembly GCA_020271785.1. NCBI lineage: Eukaryota > Metazoa > Arthropoda > Malacostraca > Decapoda > Cambaridae > Procambarus > Procambarus virginalis. Next base: position 2,916,408 of record WNGS01006636.1, read on the forward strand.
CCCGTGCTGCATGTCCACTACGGGATCACCATAGCCCGTGCTATGTCCACTACGGGATCACCATAGCCCGTGCTGCTTGTCCACTACGGGATCACCATAGCCGTGCTACTGTAACTTATCTTGCAAGAAGGTGAGTGTAAGAGCAACAAGAGGGCAGCTAGGAGGCCGCCTCCCATGACCAGCTCAGCACAGGTCACGTGACACCCGCCACTGGCAGCTAAGGGAAGGTTCGCCAGTAATATATCCTCAATGTTGTGGCTTCATGTGACAAAATAAATGTTAACTACTTTTATAAGCACCAGGATGTGGTACCCGGCGTCGCCCGGGTCTCTCTCCTCCCTCTCCGTCTCTTCCATTATCCCCCTCTCCCATTACTCTTGCTTTATCGCCCTCTCCTATCTCCTCTTTTTTTATCTCTCTTCTCCTATTTCCCCTTTCTCTTCCCTCCCAATCCTCCCTCTACCCCTTCAGCTCCCCTCACCTCCTCCCTCCCTCCCTTTCATTCCCTCGCCAGCTTCCCCATCACTCTCACTCTCTCTCACACTTCCCGTCTTCTCTCCGCTCCTCAGTGTCGGGGTCCAGCATGTGGTGCCCTTAACAACCCACACGGTACACTTAACAACCCACAAGGTACACTTAACAAGCCACTCGAAGTAACCTGTACACCAGTTGAGTGACAGTTGAGAGGCGGGACCAAAGAGCCGAAGCTCAACTCCCGCCAGCACAACTAGGCGAGTGCTCTACGCCTGGTAATTGGAGTAGGAAGTCATTTACTCCAATAACCATCTGTGTAGAAGAAAGTAATCTTCACAGAAAGGCACCAAGAGAGCGCAAGGGTCGGGATGTGCACATCAAATCGTGTGAATAACAACGTGTTTCTTCCCGTTGATGCCTCAAGACGGATCTTCCTGGCACCAGTACTTTCTTATTATGTGTCTTGAAGCACCTCTACCACATATTTCCCGCCAGAGTGTTGTGAGGGCGTCGTTAGGGCGGTGTGTGTGGAGATCTTCCCTCAGCTTGTTGAGTTTACCCTCAACCTTCCTCTGTTTATTCTCGTTTTCTCTTGTGCCACGACTCTCGTGTTTAATTTATATTATTGCTGGTTCATGCTGATGTGTGTGTGTGTGTTGTGTGTGTGTGTGTGTGTGTGTGTGTGTGTGTGTGTGTGTGTGTGTGTGTGTGTGTGTGAGCGTGTGTGTGTGTGTGTGTGTGTGAGCGTGTGTGTGTGTGTGAGCGTGTGTGTGTGTGTGTGTGTGTGTGTGTGTGTGTGTGTGTGTGTGTGTGTGTGAGCGCGTGTGTGTGTGTGAGCGTGTGTGTGTGTGTGTGTGTGTGTGTGTGTGTGTGTGTGTGTGTGTGTGTGTGTGTGTGTGTGTGTGTGTGTGTGTGAGCGTGTGTGTGTGTGTGTGTGTGAGCGTGTGTGTGTGTGTGTGTGTGTTGAGTGTGTGTGAGGCGCAGATTACACCACCGGTCTGGACAACCGGTTAATGCATATTTGTCCAACAGATTATTCGCTCGAGCCCAATCTGAAGCGTAAACATAACGTCCAGCTCTTATAACTTGTGTGAGTTACAGCGCAGACGTCATAGTTAAGGTGGCGGGCTGACTGCTGGGGACAGGTAGCCTTGTATCATATAACGCTGCTCTCAGTACCCTACGATGGACAAGATGCAGACTCTTCATACAGTCCAGACCCGGAGACTGATGTTGTGAGAGGTCAAGGGAGAGATGTTACCATGGCGACCATCATGGGGGGAGATGTTACCATAGTGACCATCATGGGGGAGATGTTACCATGGCGACCATTATGGGGAGATGTTACCATGGTGACCATCATGGGGGAGATGTTACCATGGTGACCATCATGGGGGAGATGTTACCATGGCGACCATCATGGGGGAGATGTTACCATGGCGACCATCATGGGAGAGATGTTACCATGGTGACCATTATGGGGGAGATGTTACCATGGTGACCATTATGGGGGAGATGTTACCATGGTGACCATTATGGGGGAGATGTTACCATGGTGACCATTATGGGGGGGAGACGGGCCGGGGTGACACACGGGCCGGGGTGACACACGGGCCGGGGTGACACGCGGGCCGGGGTGACACACGGGCCGGGGTGACACACGGGCCGGGGTGACACACGGACCAGGGTGACACACGGGCCGGGGTGACACACGGGCCGGGGTGACACACGGGCCGGGGTGACACACGGGCCGGGGTGACACACGGGCCGGGGTGACACACGGGCCGGGGTGACACACGGGCCAGGGTGACACACGGGCCGGGGTGACACACGGGCCAGGGTGACACAGGGGCCAGGGGGACACACGGGCCGGGGTGACACACGGGCCGGGGTGATACACGGGCCAGGGGGGACACACGGGCCGGGGTGACACAGGGGCCAGGGGGACACACGGGCCGGGGTGACACACGGGCCGGGGTGACACACGGGCCGGGGTGACACACGGGCCGGGGTGACACACGGGCCAGGGTGACACACGGGCCAGGGTGACACACGGGCCGTGGTGACACACAGGCCGGGGTGACACACGGCCCGGGGTGACACAGGGGCCGGGGTGACACAGGGGCCGGGGTGACACACGGGCCGGGGTGACACACGGGCCGGGGTGACACACGGGCCGGGGTGACACAGGGGCCGGGGTGACACACAGGCCGGGGTGACACACAGGCCGGGGTGACACACGGGCCAGGGTGACACACGGCCCGGGGTGACACACGGGCCGGGGTGACACACGGCCCGGGGTGACACACGGGCCGAGGAGAGACACATGAGAGCCATAAACTCTCCCCAGGGGCGATAACTTCAACAAACCAAGTTTTCAATAAAAGTTGAAAACTTCAGATGCTTCTCGGGCTATTTTTTTCATTTTTTTTATAATGGGTTTACAGCATACGATGTGCTTCACGGTTCTCTACGCCTATACGGCCGTTCTCAAGGGTTGTTAACCGATAACATTGAAGTTGTGTAATTATCTTGACTAAAATTAGGGCGGGAAGTTAATTGAGAGCAGCAAATATCTTCAAGACGATCTTGAAAGGCTTTTAAAATTGAGAAAATATTGGCAGATGCTGTTTACTGGTGAAGGTTGTGGGGTTGTGAGGGCCGGGTGGTGATGGTAGTTCACCACCTGCCCTACCCTTCACCACCTTCCCTACCCTTCACCACCTTCCCTACCCTTCACCACCTTCCCTACCCTTCACCACCTTCCCTAACCTTCACCACCTTCCCTACCCTTCACCACCTTCCCTACCCTTCACCACCTTCCCTACCCCCCCCCCCGTGCACCTGTTCAGTCCTCGCATGATTGTAATAATTTCTATATAAGTTTTTACGAATAAAGTTCCTGAGTCTGAATCTACAATTCAAATTCAAAGACTTTATATATAGACATTTTACATTAATAATTGGGTTAGTTAACACAAATTTACAGTAAATTATTCCCCTCAGAGTCATAATAATAGCATAACATCTAATCACTATATTATGTACAGTATAATCAAGGTTTAGATTCTAAAACAACATTTAACATCGTGTGACGAACCTCAGCGCCATCTATGATTCAGGTTCCGAGTTAACACACTTAACACTTCTAATAATAATATTTCCCATCTTCTAGTCTGCTGTTCTAACAAGTGATGAGGTGCCGGTGCAACCTGCTTTAGCACAAGACAGCGCATATATGACTTATTGCTTATAGTCACTATTTTGCTTATAAATAAGTACATATGTGACATATTCCAAGCCATAATTTTTTTTCAAGGCACTGTTTCTCTCAGTTTTATTAAACAATAGAGATTTTATACAAAATTTGACAATATCCAGAGTTACTTTACAATTTATTTAAATATTTTAGTTTTGTTTTATTATTTTTATAAAACGGTAATATCAATATAGGTATAGGTTCAGTACTAATTGCAATAACTTAACATACTAAAAAGGTTAGGTTAGGTTGTGGTTTTCTATTCAGCTTTTCAAGATAAACTCAAATATTCACAATAAATTAGTATGTCACATATGCACTTATTCATAAGCAAGATATTGACTATAAGCAAGTGAGAGAACGGGTTGCCCGGTGACTGGTGGCAGAGGCTGAGAGGTAGAGTGTGTGATGCAGGTCATAGGTTGACCTTGGGACGCCCCTGGTGGAGAGTGGTACCAAGTGGGCTAGTGGGCGCCTGAAGACGTCACCGTAGACGTCACCGTAGACGTCACAGTACTGCAACAATTAGAAAGTCGAGAGATACAAATTCAGAAACTTTATATCACGCAATACATCACAATAGTGGCTGAACTAAACAAACCATTTACACTGTACAAGACCGTCGTCACTGCAGCCATCTCCGCTACACACTATACTCAGCACTGTAACCATTTTCCTTACACATTGCCTTCATCACTGTAGCCATCTACACTACACGCGACCACCGTCTCTCTTATACAGTCTTCACTGTAACCCCTTCCATCACACGGACCGGAAGTCAAAACCGTCAGGACGTAAGCCGTCCAGACGTAAGCCGTCCGGACGTAAGCCGTCCAGACGTAAGCCGTCCGGACGTAAGCCGTCCGGACGTAAGCCGTCCGGACGTAAGCCGTCCAGACGTAAGCCGTCCAGACGTAAGCCGTCCGGTAGGAGACCGGTGAGAGGCCGGCGTGGCGACAGGTCGCCCTCTCCGGTGACTCCATAAACACCACAAAGTTTACACAACAAACACACAACACAACAATAATTTCCGCGACAAGGAATATTTTCCAAGCTGAGTCGTAAAACATTTCTTCCGCGCCACAAATTGTCGTCTGAAAGGCGGGACCAACAAGCTTTGTTTCCCACCAACAACCTTTGTCGAACCAACAAGCTTTGTGGCGGACTTTCAGCAAACAAGCGCAGTTGTTGTTCACGATGATTTATTGCCCTGATGGACGACATTGCCCAAAAGCTTTGGCCACTGTCGAAACTTAACCCGTTGGGGGGGTGTGGGGTGGGGGGGGGGGGGGGGGGGTGGGGGGGAGGGGGGGTGGTGTTACAAGAACAACACCTTGTGTTGAACAACCTGGTGTTGTTGAAGCAACAGCAATAGAACCTGGTTCATATGTCCCTCTCGTTCATATCTCCCTCCGTTCTACACGTTGCAAAACAATGTTACTTAGACATTCATAATCTTGGCAAGATCAGTGGTGCTGGGGACAAACTTTGCTGTTGAACGTTGCAAGTTGTCATGATAGCTGGTGACAACTAGCAACGTCCACCCCCATCATGGTGTGTGTGTGTGTGTGTGTGTGTGTGTGTGTGTGTGTGTGTGTGTGTGGTGTGTGGTGTGTGTGTGTGTGTGGACTCACCTAGCTGTACTCACCTAGTTGTGCTTGCGGGGGTTGAGCTCTGGCTCTTTGCTCCCGCCTCTCAACTGTCAATCAACTGGTGTACAGGTTCCTGAGCCTACTGGGCTCTATCATATCTACACTTGAAACTGTGTATGGAGTCAGCCTCCACCACATCACTGCCTAATGCATTCCATCCGTTAACTACTCTGACACTGAAAAAGTTCCTTCTAACGTCCCTGTGGCTCATGTAGGTACTCAGTTTCCACCTGTGTCCCCTTGTTCGCGTCCCACCAGTGTTGAATAGTTCATCCTTGTTTACCCGGTCGATTCCCCTGAGGATTTTGTAGGTTGTGATCATGTCTCCCCTTACTCTTCTGTCTTCCAGGGTAGTAAGGTGCATTTCCCGCAGCGTTTCCTCGTAACTCATGCCTCTTAGTTCTGGGACTAGTCTAGTGGCATACCTTTGGACTTTTTCCAGCTTCGTCTTGTGCTTGACAAGGTACGGGCTCCATGCTGAGGCCGCATACTCCAGGATTGGTCTTACATATGTGGTGTACAAGATTCTGAATGATTCCTTACACAGGTTCCTGAATGCTGTTCTGATGTTAGCCAGCCTCGCATATGCCGCAGACGCGCGCGCGTGTGTGTGTGTGTGTGTGTGTGTATGTGTGTGTGTGTGTGTGTGTGTGTGAGTGCGTGCGTGCGTGCGTGCGTGCGTGCGTGCGTGCGAGAACCTCCACAAATCCTCCACCATCTAATTACTCACAGTAACCAACGGTGACATTCACCGTACAATAGCGTAGAGAAACCTTCACTAAGATCCACAGTGGTAAACAATCGCCGGTTGTAAAGCGAATCCATATTTTCCAGCAGAATATGTTGGATAATAAGTGTTGTTAAAAGAGCACATTACCCCAATAAAGTTAATTAGGTTAATGAGTAGTTTGTTTGATGTAGCGGCGCGCGTCCCAGAGGACCGCATCACTCGTGACCCTCACAGCCGGTCCCAGCTCTCACACACAGTTATTACATTTTAAATTAATTTGACCCAAATTTGAGTGAAATCTGCTCGGTCAGTAACGCTTGGGTCATGTGTCCTGGTGATGGTTGGGTCATGTGTCCTGGTGATGGTTGTGTCATGTGTCCTGGTGATGGTTGTGTCATGTGTGTCCTGGTGATGGTTGTGTCATGTGTGTCCTGGTGATGGTTGTGTCATGTGTGTCCTGGTGATGGTTGTGTCATGTGTGTCCTGGTGATGGTTGTGTCATGTGTCCTCGTGATGGTTGTGTCATGTGTCCTGGTGATGGTTGTGTCATGTGTCCTGGTGATGGTTGTGTCATGTGTGTCCTGGTGATGGTTGTGTCATGTGTGTCCTGGTGATGGTTGTGTCATGTGTGTCCTGGTGACGGTTGTGTCATGTGTCCTGGTGATGGTTGTGTCATGTGTCCTGGTGACGGTTGTGTCATGTGTCCTGGTGATGGTTGTGTCATGTGTCCTGGTGATGGTTGTGTCATGTGTCCTGGTGATGGGTATACTGACACTAGGTGATGGGTATACTGACACCCGGTGATGGGTATACTGACACTAGGTGATGGGTATACTGTCACCCGGTGATGGGTATACTGTCACCAGGTGATGGTTATACTGACACCAGGTGATGGGTATACTGTCACCAGGTGATGGGTATACTGACACCCGGTGATGGGTATACTGACACCCGGTGATGGGTATACTGACACCCGGTGATGGGTATACTGACAGTAGGTGATGGGTATACTGACACCAGGTGATGGGTATACTGACACCTGGTGATGGGTATACTGACACCCGGTGATGGGTATACTGACAGTAGGTGATGGGTATACTGACACCAGGTGATGGGTATACTGACACCCGGTGATGGTATACTGACACCTGGTGATGGGTATACTGACACCCGGTGATTGGTATACTGACAGTAGGTGATGGGTATACTGACAGTAGGTGATGGGTATACTGACACCGGTGATGGGTATACTGACAGTAGGTGATGGGTATACTGACACCCGGTGATGGGTAAACTGACACCAGGTGATGGGTATACTGACACCAGGTGATGGGTATACTGACACCAGGTGATGGGTATACTGTCACCAGGTGATGGGTATACTGACACCTGGTGATGGGTATACTGACACCAGGTGATGGGTATACTGACACCAGGTGATGGGTATACTGACACCAGGTGATGGGTATACTGACACCAGGTGATGGGTATACTGACACCTGGTGATGGGTATACTGACACCAGGTGATGGGTATACTGACACCAGGTGATAGGTATACTGACACCCGGTGATGGGTATACTGACACCAGGTGATGGGTATACTGACACCAGGTGATGGGTATACTGTCACCAGGTGATGGGTATACTGACACCAGGTGATGGGTATACTGACACCAGGTGATAGGTATACTGACACCCGTGATGGGTATACTGACACCCGGTGATGGGTATACTGACACCAGGTGATGGGTATACTGACACCCGGTGATGGGTATACTGACACCAGGTGATGGGTATACTAACATATACTGATGTCTCCCACTCGTAGAAAGATTGCTGCTGGTTTAACCCGCCTCCCAGCGAGGGTTAGTTATCGCAGCCTATTGTTGCTGGTAACGAGCATCATTCTGAGGGAACTAGCCAATTAGAGGCGATGATCGCGGCTCGTGGTCCACACCAGCGGCGGGAACCCTCTCCTCTCACCGTAACCTTGTCACTTCAGGTCACGGGAACTCTGTGACGCCAACAACACCTAGTACATCATAAAGGAGCCGGTCGGCCGAGCGGACAGCACGCTGGATTTGTGATCCTGTGGTCCCGGGTTCGATCCCGGGCGCCGGCGAGAAACAATGGGCAGTTTCTTTCACCCTATGACCCTGTTACCTAGCAGTAAATAGGTACCTGGGTGTTAGTCAGCTGTCACGGGCTGCTTCCTGGGGGTGGAGGCCTGGTCGCGGACCGGGCCGCTGGGACACTAAAGCCCCGAAATCATCTCAAGATAACCTCAAGAAGATAGTACAGGTGTTGTCCAGGCACCTTGTACGAACAAGTGATGGTATAAGAAGAACTATCACGGAAAAGTGCCAAGCCATTACGACTATATAGCACTGGGAAGGGGTCAGGATAAGGATTTGGGATGGGACGGGGGAAAGGAATAGTGCCTACCTACTTGGACGGTCGGGGATTGAACGTCGACCTGCATAAAGCGAGACCGTCGCTCTACCGTCCAGCCCAAGTAAGTGAAGGTGTAAGGTAATTAACGTTGTCAACACGACCGTTTGTAAACGATGGAAGCCCAATTTAGGTGGTTCAAGCAACAGCTGTCACCCTCCATCATCTGGATTAGAAGTGATGTGTTTGGTGGGGGGCGCCAGAGCCCCTCGTCACCTGGCCTAGTGCCGCCTGGATCACGGGATCAACTTTCCATTTGCAGTTGTGTCCGTGATCCAGGCGGTTGGTCTCCGGCTCACTAGTAAAACCTCCACCAACTGTTTTCTGTTAACAGCAAGTGTGAGATGAATGAGACGAGCAGTAGGATATACTTCTCTACATCATGGTGTGGTTAACGTGGACATTCACACCATCATAAGAATTGTGACCATCCAGGATTTGAACTGAAATATACGGGACCTTCTCTCTAGGAACCAGACATGGATGCTGGCTAGATAAGATCAGGTCTGAGAAGTACCAAACTGGAGGTTCTTAGTGTAGGCCTAAGCTGATGAGCTTAGTGTAGGCCTAAGCTGGTAAGCTTAGTGTAGGCCTGAGCTGATGAGCTTAGTGTAGGCCTAAGCTGGTGAGCTTAGTGTAGGCCTGAACTGATAAGTTTAGTGTAGGCCTAAGCTCGCACTGTGACTCAGGTACACTCTTTCAGGAAGAATCTGAAGCCTGACCAAGACGACCCTGGCGAAGAGTTTACTAATGACGCTGAGGAGGGAGATGCCGCGATAGTTGTTTACATCGCTTCTGTCACCTTTATTTTTGTAGAGAGTGATGATGAATGCATCTCTCATGTCTTGTGGCACCGAGCCCTCCCTCCAGCACTGGCACACAAGTTCATGAAGCTCAGTTTTAAGTGTTCCTCGAGCGCACTTGAGAACTTCAGGCGGAATCCCGTCGTCTCCTGGAGCCTTCCCTGAGAACGTGAATCCACTGCTTTCTCAACTTCTTTCACATTCGTTCAAGGTCAAGTTCTTCCATGATGGGCAGGCACTCGATTGCATCCAAGGCCTCTATGCTGACCAAGTTCTCTTTGGAGTAGAGTTCGGAGTAATGTTCCACGCAGCGATTCATCTGTTGATCACGGTTTTTAATGATCTCTCCAGTGGCTGACTTCAGAGGAGACGTCCTGTTTTGTGAAGGGCCTGTTGCCTGTTTGAGCCCTTCGTACATGCTCTTATGTTGCCGACAGTGGCCGCAGTCTGGATGCTGGAACAGAGTTGAGGCCAGTATCGTTAGCACAACGCCTCGCAGTTTGTTGAACTGTACTGTGG
>WNGS01006636.1:2931661-2952548 GCA_020271785.1 Procambarus virginalis
GAGGTGAACTACGGTCCTTGGTGTATATACACCGAGAGGTGCATACCCTCTTCTCAGTGTATATACACTGAGAGTTACTCAAGTCCTAACGTTCAATGGTGTCGATATCAGTACATGCCAGAAATAAGGAGTATCCTTGCGGGAAAGAGGACAAGTGTGGATAACCTACTTAGCAGTAGCGTCCGCATGCTCATTTAAGAATAACACCAATATGGCTGGGAACCTAACAATATTGGTGGGTTTATAAATGTACAATTACTTCTAAATAAATGTTTTTAATTGATTTGATGGGGTCATAGAGAGAATGAGTCTGGAAAGCCTCTGCTAGCTCCTTGCATGCGGCCGTCCAAGCAGAAGCTGAATGCATCAGCCAATCAACAATTACCGAGGCTAGCTGAAATGTAGCACACAAGTGCCCAAGACTAGTGCTGTCATCTTGTCACAAAAGAGTGGTGGATTGGTAGAACCACTGTCCACATCAAGAAAGCAGTTGCATGGAACTGAAATAAGAAGCTCATTTGCTCAATGTTGTTGTAGTCTGATAGGCCACCACACATGAAGGCGGGTTGGCCAATACTTACATGTCGCACACTACAGAATGAAAACACCCTAAACCCAAAAGGTTAAATGATGAAGACAATAAGATGGGCATTGGCATTTAAAAACACTGGATCACATACTGGCAAGCCGCAAGCAGCAAAATCACACACTGAATCAGTTGTGATTGCCTGGCAAAGCATTGGCAAATTGCACACCAAACACTGGCTTGATTAGCAAGCAAGAAATCACTTACAGTACTTCACGTAAGTGATTTGCAATGCAAAAAGTGAAACAAAAAATCAAGGCTTCAAAATGCATTATAATCAGGGCCAGGTACTGTTTAAACACAGCTCACTACATCAACTCCCAACACAGTACAAGCCTCACTGTGGTAAGCAAGTTCAACACACTACCTATAGGCGAGAGGACTCAAGAAGAGACAACTAGCAGGAAAGCAGTCTGAACTCACCTGAGCAGATAATTCTGGTGATCAGGAAAACCAAAGCCACCAGAAGGGAAGATACATCTGGAGTGAAATGAAATAAAAGGAACAAGCAATGTGGGTGGAATTAAGTACAATCATGTAAACTAAATAGAACAAATCAAGTCAATGCCCCCATGAACTATGTTACATGGATTGCCAACGCCACTTAGCAAAATCTAAATTATTCTTCAATTCCCTGAACTGAATCGTGATGGTCAAACTAAATGCACTACGATATATTAAAAAAATGTAGTTTATTGACTGGTTTACTTAGGCTAATTGATTCATGGAATTTAATTCATTTAACACAGATAATGCCATATATTCCGAAACTTCCACCAGTACAAGTCCTATTGTAGATTTCCCAAAAATATAACTATGTTAACATCTTGCACTGTCTTATTAAATGCCTTATTAACATAAGAATGATAACATAATTCCCCCCCCCATCAGTGCCTCACCATCAATACACTACAAAAGCTTAGTCTAACACTGGTCTGGTCGAAGCGTGGTCAGAGAGTGGGCCTCGGGGACCGTGAGCCTCGGAACCACCACAAGGTCCCCGCAAGGTGAAATACACTAAACAATCTTATCCAAGTTTAACAGAAAAATGCCTCGGCTGAAAGACAAAAGCAAATATTTTAGACTGACTCTAGAACTGACAACCAGTGCATTACTTAAGCCTGGTCACATATGTGGCTACATGATGCTACATTACTTAAGCCTGGTCACATATGTGGCTACATTAGTTAAGCCTGGTCACATATGTGGCTACATTATTTAAGCCTGGTCAACTATGTGGCTACATTGTGCTACAGCACTGTAATGTTTGTTGACTGACAACTGTATTTTGTCATTACACATAGGCCTTCTGGTAAATTTCATGATTGAAACAAAATTCATTCTATCATTTTTTATATTGTCCAGAAATGTTAAACTATACAATAACAACAAATCAAGAAAAACTGTACAGCACTTATGGTTGAAAATAAAAGTTTACAAGATGGAAAAACACAATACAGTACATGTTGGAAAAGAGAGTATCTTCGTCAGAAAAGAGAGTACTCTTCGTCAGAAAGAGAGTACTCTTGCCAGACATTTTTTTCTTGAGCTAAGTTCTTCCCATTTAGGTTTCCAACATCATTCTCTATTGTAAATTTTGTAAAATTACATATCTGTGTTGGTCCGGCCTGAGTTTAAAGCCACATAGTGGGAATGAAAGAGATGCTAGCATTTGTGACATTTAAGGAATATTGCTTAAAACATATAACTCATGCAGCTTCAAAACAATATTGGACAGGAAAATGCAAAGACATTGTCACAATTTAATAAGAATTAGGTACATGTTACAAGTAGTAACCTATCAAGAGTACAATCAAATCTTTATCAGAGCAACACAAAAGAAAGTGTATTTCTTCTAATAATACCGGAATAAATAAATACAAAATATAATTTATTTAAATATTAAGTTTTGAAAATGACCTTTTAACAATATTTCAGTTCTTATAGCAAATTAAAACCAAATAATCTTAATGACTTAGAACTGACTAGTTCATAATACAACTGCAATAGTTGTTTTAAATTATTTAAATACATCATATTATATAACTAGTGAAAGAAGTGCAGAATCCTTCAGTAAACCAGTATATTACAAAGCTTTGGAGGATTGATATATTAGTGACAATGGCCAGTAATCTAACTCACTTGAGTTCTTGGGCAACGTATCAATATGAGACAATACACACACACCTGTCCCCCAACTCTTAGGCCACAAGTTTATCTACACTTTTCTACTGTATATAGTTATCCCCCAAGGAAAAGCTGGGCAAATGACAGTGCTGTATCAATGAATCAACATTGATCCAAGGTTGATAATGGTGATAACACTGATAATGTTGATCCAACATGCATTATGTTGATCCAGCATTGATAACATTGATCCAACATTGATAACATTCCAACAGTGATAACACTGATCCAACATTGAAACCAATGATCTAACATTGATCCAATGTTAATTAAACGTTACTCAAGCATGTTTTGTCCGCTGGGATACTGAGAAACTGTTTTTAAAAAATTGTACATTGTAAAGTAAAATATTGATGCCTTCTCTTAGTTATCATAGTCTCTAGTGGCACAGTGGTAACACACATTCCCCACACCTTGCATGAGATTTGTCTAGGTTCGAGTCCTGATCATTCATCAACTATTTGCCTCTGTTCACCCATCACTCGCTTGGTACCTAGTTGTTAACTGACTGGCAGATCATTTTCCAGGGACAACCAGTGGATAAGACTTACCATGAGCTATGGGAAGGAAATGCTCTAAGCTTGCTAACAGGAATCAGAAGTCATCTGTTCCAATACTCGCCAATATAAAAATTCTGATAAAGGGGTGGTTATAGATAGAAAACTATCACCTGAGGGCCACACAAAGAACATCGTGCGAGAAGCCCATGCTACACTTCCAATTTCAGGATTGCTTTTTAAATATATGGATGGTGAAATACTAAAAAGTAAGCAAGTAATTATCAAAGAAGGCACCAAGCTAGGAAGGCTATGTAGCACCAGAAATACTAAAAGACATCTTCATGACCTTCTTTAGACCAAAGCTGGAATATGCAGCAGTTTTATGGTGCCCATATCTTAAGAAGCACATCAACAAACTGAAAAAGGTGCAAAGACTTGCAACTAAATGGCTCCCAGAACTGAAGGACAAGAGCTACGAGGCGAGGTTAGAGGCATTAAATGCTGTATACCAAAACTAGAAGATAGATGAAAAAAAAAAAGAGACGATATTATCACTACGTACAAGATAGTAACGGGAATCGATAAAATTGATAGGGAAAAATTCCTGAGATCTGGAACTTCAAGAACAAGAGGTCATAGATGTAAACTTACTAAACATAGCTGCTGAAGAAATATAAAAAAATTCACTTTCGCAAACGAAGCAGTAGACGATTGGAACAAGTCAGGTGAGAAGGTGATGGAGGCTAAAACTGTCAGTAGTTTCAAAGCATTATATGACAAGAGTGCTGGGAAGACGGGACACCATGAGCGTAACTCTCATCCTGTAACTACACTTAGGTAATTACACACACACACACACACACATGTATACTGTATATACATGTATACATCTACAAAGATATATACTTGTATTCATGTCCACCATACTGGCATTTCATTTCACTTTCAATAAATTTCTGTAAATATCTTTTAAGCAAAGCTTTTATTATGAGAACAGAGAGCATTCCTCCCAACCGACACATGAAGCTACAAGGAACAACTAAAATCATCCAGCTCATTCTCACGATTTATCAAGCATTAAATTTGAAGTAATTTTTACCTCACTAGAATTGTCCAGACTCAGGCACCTCATTTAATCTATCCAGGTCAATACTCTAACATTATGAGCAGAGGGTTACCAATCAGGTACTCTCTACAATAACATTATGAGCAGAGGGTTACCAACCAGATACTCTCAACATTATGAGCAGAGGGTTACCAATCAGGTACTCTCTACAATAACATTATGAGCAGAGGGTTACCAACCAGATACTCTCAACATTATGAGCAGAGGGTTACCAATCAGGTACTCTCTACAATAACATTATGAGCAGAGGGTTACCAACCAGATACTCTCAACATTATGAGCAGAGGGTTACTAACCAGGTACTCTCTACAATAACATTATGAGCAGAGGGTTACTAACCAGGTACTCTCTACAATAACATTATGAGCAGAGGGTTACCAACCAGATACTCTCTACATTATGAGCAGAGGGTTACTAACCAGATACTCTCTACATTATGAGCAGAGGGTTACCAACCAGATACTCTCTACATTATGAGCAGAGGGTTACTAACCAGATACTCTCTACATTATGAGCAGAGGGTTACTAACCAGATACTCTCTACATTATGAGCAGAGGGTTACTAACCAGGTACTCTCTACATACTTCAATTTACCAAACATGAAAAATTGAAGCATTCTTTCTGCATCTCACAGCTAAAAGATTTTAGCACAGAAATTATTTCTTCTTATATTGTTCTAAGACTTTTATAAGAAGATTGATATCAATATAGTGTGATATGAAACTAATTTATATCATTCCTGTGAATATTATAAATGATAAATGTATGCCCTGCCTGTTATCACCCATTAATATATACATGCTATGGACAAAGTGATTAGATAAGTTGTATACAAAGTTCTTCGATGTCAACATATATAACTCATTCCCATTATGCAACGGCTCACCTTAATTACTTCGAGTAGAGGGCCTGGGAAAAAGCTCTACTCCACAGCTGATGTCTCTAGTGGACCATTACTATATGTACATGGTTATACTACAAACATACACACTTTCTGCTCATTTTCAAAGTACTGTATTGTATACCAAATGTATAAACAGTACAGTATATTTTTATTCTTTAAACTTTTGTAAATGTTACTTATTTTAGAGCCACTCTCATAGTGAGCATCATGATTCCTAAGTATAGTACTGCCTAAAAATTTTTAGTACAGTATATAGATATCAATATGGGCAGAAATGTACATTATATTATACTGTATAAGGCAATTTAATTATTCTAACACATTGAATTTTTTAAATAAAACAACAAAATCTCAGACAATCTCATGACTTAAGAAAATTACAGTAATGGCTGATATTTGTACTAACAATTCAACATTCTACTATATTCTTCTTTCAAGATTCTACAGAATAAGCTCTCATTAGGATTAAAGAACTTTCACTAGAATCTAGAAAGAAAAAAATGTTAGGATCAATAAAAAGCATACCGTACCACGTTTATAACATAACACCTGACCTGTATAGGGAGTTTAATCCTCATGGAGCACAATGGTCCAAGAGTGTGATCAGCATTACACAAGTCACAAACAACACTGAAAGAATGTAAATCAATAGCTCAGCTAACATCTGTCCACAGCCCCGGCACAGGTCCACAGCCCCGGCACAGGTCCACAGCCCCGGCACAGGTCCACAGCCCCAGCACAGAGACACGTGCCAACATTCAGCAACATCAACTCTCCACCAATTATGTTCGTCACTCATTTTTAATTCTAAACTCTCTAATAAAGCATCTACCCCATGTCAGACACACAATCTGGTTGTAGACCAAAAATACCACATTAAACACTTTTTAGGCTTGTAGACTCCCGGCAACAACTCTTGTGTTCTGTATTCATCTATTTTTATACTAGAATCTTGGTACTGTAAATTATTTACCATATTTTGAGTACCACACTAATAATCAGAGCAAAAGTCAAAATACATTTAGTACAGTAATTAAATATTATTGTACATACATACAAAACTAAGATTTTCGATAATAGAAATACAATTCTAAATGTGCAAGTGCGAGGTAGATACCGGGTATTTAAAAATAAATGGTAGAGATAAAGTACCAGTAATGATGAGTAAACGCAGAACAGAAACAAGAGATGTAATAGAATAATGAACAAGATTCATAAGCAACATAGGCAATATCACTTTTGTTTTCGTCAGGTGTACACCTACTCAGTTGAGCCAGAACTGTAATGATTACCTTGTGTTGGTTTCAAGGATCAATGCCCCCATGGCCCAGTCTCTGACCAGGCTTCCTGGTTCCTTCCTTCAATCAGACTTGGACGCAGCTGCTCACAACCTAATGTATCAATCACAGTCTGCTTGATCAGGATTCCTTTTAGGTGTTAATCAAGTTCAATTTTGAAGACGGTGAGAGGTCAGCCAATTATGCCCCTATGTGTGGAGGGAGTGTGTGTTGAAAAGGGCCTTTGGCCTTTGATGTTGATAAGAGTTCTCTCTCTCAGCATACCCACTGCACCTCTGCTTTTCAATGGGGCTATATAAATTTGCCACAAATAAGGTTAAAGATTCTTATTCTGGTAAGTAGATGAACAAACATCAGAGAGAGAGAGAGACAAAGACATAAATGACAAGAATGGCATATGAATAGCCACATGAGAAATGCTCAAATATAATGAACAAGAAAGCAAGAGCAGTATTATAGTTGCATGGTGAAACATGAAGAAATGTTTGTTAAGACGGAGATGAGGGCTTGTGTGGAGTCGTCGTCATCATCTTAACCCCCCATTTCCCACTTTTATTGAGTCACCCAGTCATAGACACTATACAGCATCATACAGAAACAACTAGTATTGATTGTAATGAAATGCCTCTTTCTGGGTTATTGGCTAATTGCTCTTAAAATTCCTACTTTTTCCTTGATAACTTCCTGTGTCTGACATAACACACAGGGTAAATGGATGATCCACTTCTTGTGTCTATACAGGAGTCGTGATATGTTTGTTAGTTGCAGTCGGAAAAAGGAACAATCGCATAAAAGCTGATGTGCACTTCACGTATAATTGTGCCAAAAGTAGCTTACAATTTGATAGACGGCTCATAAAATCCCCTGAACATAAAGATTCTATGAGCTCCAATTTATATGTGTATTGAGTTCTGTTGGATATAAATTCATAACAAAAACAAAAAGTGAAATTGAAAATTATGCATGAAATGAAGATGGAGATATAAATGTTAAATATATTAATTCTATGCAGCTTTAAAAGTCAATGAAACAACAAAGATGATGTATAACTTGCTAAAGAATACTTCAACACCAATGATTAGACACAGAATATTTCTTGCAAATTAATATAGCGAATAGCACAAATATGCAGACACAGGTTAATTAACAGCCTTGAGTATAACAATATAAACTAAACCTGATCTACCTGCCATTGGAGTGTTGAGTCTAAGTAGAAGGATTTTCTAGATTCCTTCTATTCTTTATAAAAATTTAAATTACCACCGACGCTTTGACCTGTCGGTAACTAAATGAAACATTTCACGAGTAAATGACACCTTTACAAGTGAGCTAAAAGATAAGCTTTACAAGTGAATTCGTGATTGACCGGACAAAACTGAAGTGTATAATGTTTGTGAGCTTATTATGACCCTTTTATATAGTCAAATATTTGGAATATCTCTTCTGATACTGAAGGTTTTCTTTATTGTAAAGCTGCCCATTATAAAGGAAGTTTGCCTGCCTCACGTTTACCAAACATGACCTTTCCTAAACATGTTTCCTTCACTCTACAACATGGTTCTGAGAACACCAATTTCTATGCAAGTCACAGATCCTTAAAATAAAACCACGAGTGCTTGATTATATATTATATATGTTGTACCTAATAGCCAGAATATACTACTTGGCCTAGTATGCAAGACCTGATTTGCCTAACAGTGATTTTTGTTATTTTCAAATTTCTTTTAAATTGGTTCATTTTAATAATTATTATTATATTATATTAACCCATAAATGGCGCAATACATACATATTCGATGGGAGTAACTGTCACGGAATGGTGCACATCGTACATATACGATTGAGGATCCCGCACACGATTTAAATGTCTCGCGGCTACACAGCATTCACATCAGCTTCCTCAAGGCTCTCGTAAATAGACGGCATTTTTTTTTTTAAATTGTGGGCAACATTCTTGGGTGTTAGAGCCTCAGTAACCGAGTGAGCAACCACTGCTGGTGCATGCAGCATGAGCTAACAGCACTGCTGATCAGCTTGTGACCACAGCATCGATAAAAATTTCACAATACCTGTACAGTATATATGTAACAGCTATTTTTTAGCGATGATAGTATTACAGAAGACCCCTGACTGTGATAAAAATGACCAGGATTCTGATAATTACATGATTGTGGTGATAATTAGTGCTGTGCATAATATTGTGGGAGGAGTAATCTTGGTGAGGGAGGGAGGTAGCGTCGTCTGCTGTGTGGGGCCACCTGTTATTGTCTGGACTCACCGTACCAACTTTAGTGTTTTGCTATGGTGAAAACAAATGTAGATACTTATATATAATGTGTGTAATAACAGCAAACGGAGTATGTTGAGAGGCGCCATACCAGCTTAGTTGTACAGTTATGGTGAATAAAACATGTAGATATTTATATATAATGTGTGTATATAGTGTAAAAACAGCACAAACAGTATAGTGGGAGTAGGAATGTTGGCGAGGGAGGGAGGGAGCATCAGCTGACTGTGTGGTGACCTCAATTATTGTCTTGACTTACCATACCAGCTTAGTTGTACAGTTGCTTCACACATTTTATTATATAAATATATCACACTACACACTATTGATAATATTACTGTAAAAAAAAAACTATATATATCAATCATGGAAGGAAGGAATATCAAGGGAAAGCGCCAAGCCATTACGTCTATATAGCACTGGGAAGGGGTCAGGATAAGGATTTGGGATGGGACGGGGGGGAAGGAATGATGCCCAACCATTTGGACGGTCGGGGATTAAACATCGATCTGCATGAAGCGAGAACGTCGCTCTACCGTCCAGCCCAAGTGGTTGGCACCACTTGGTGAAATAATTAGGTAATATCTTTGTGGCAACTCCCGCCTGTCAGCGAGGGTGGCGCAGACCGCCACAGGACGCCTAGTCTGTCAACGCCTCAATTTGCCAGACTTCCATGCCCAAGTGTGGCCAAAATATGTTACCTACGATTCTGTATTATTTTCCTGTGATCAGGGAACACAAATGAAAACATTTTATAATACGAAAAAAATTGCATTTTTTTATTTATTGCGCCTGGCGGTGTTGAAGGCTATTAATAACTGAGCAGCGTGGAGGTTAAGAACATGAATTACTGACTTAGTTATGTTAGGTTAGGATAGGTTAGCTTGGAAAAGAGGCAAGTCAGTACATGATCTTTTAGATAGGGCCAAATTCCCAATACACCAGATCAATAGTAATAATTGTGTCAGGGTTGAGGAGGTCCTACATTAAAAAATCCTAACCTAAAGTAACTGTTAAGAGGCATTAAATAAAACCTAAATGTTGAGAGGCGTTAAATAAACCGAAAATAATAATAAACCTAGAGGCATTAAATATGCCAAAACTAGCAGATAGAAGAAAAAAAAAGGCAATATGATCACTTTCAATAATGGCAGGAATTTACCAAATTGACAAAGGAATTCCTGAAACTAGTAACTCGAGAAAAAGAGGTCACAGATTCAAGTAAGGAAAACAAAGATGCCAAAAAAAATTAAAGTTTTTTTTTGTAAACAGAGTGGTAGACGGTTGGAACAAGTTAAGTGATTAANCCCCGGTGGCTGTCCCCGAGGCTGGCCCCGGTGGCTGGCCCCGGTGGCTGGCCCCGAGGCTGGCCCCGAGGCTGGCCCCGAGGCTGGCCCCGGTGGCTGTCCCCGAGGCTGGCCCCGAGGCTGGCCCCGGTGGCTGTCCCCGAGGCTGGCCCCGAGGCTGGCCCCGGTGGCTGTCCCCGAGGCTGGCCCCGGTGGCTGGCCCCGGTGGCTGGCCCCGAGGCTGGCCCCGAGGCTGGCCCCGAGGCTGGCCCCGGTGGCTGTCCCCGAGGCTGGCCCCGGTGGCTGGCCCCGGTGGCTGTCCCCGAGGCTGGCCCCGGTGGCTGGCCCCGAGGCTGGCCCCGAGGCTGGCCCCGGTGGCTGGCCCCGAGGCTGGCCCCGGTGGCTGGCCCCGGTGGCTGTCCCCGAGGCTGGCCCCGGTGGCTGGCCCCGGTGGCTGGCCTCGGTGGCTGGCCCCGGTGGCTGGCCCCGGTGGCTGGCCCCGGTGGCTGGCCCCGGTGGCTGGCCCCGGTGGCTGGCCCCGTGGCTGGCCCCGAGGCTGGCCCCGGTGGCTGGCCCCGGTGGCTGGCCCCGGTGGCTGGCCCCGAGGCTGGCCCCGAGGCTGGCCCCGGTGGCTGTCCCCGAGGCTGGCCCCGGTGGCTGGCCCCGGTGGCTGTCCCCGAGGCTGGCCCCGGTGGCTGGCCCCGGTGGCTGGCCCCGAGGCTGGCCCCGGTGGCTGGCCCCGGTGGCTGGCCCCGGTGGCTGGCCCCGAGGCTGGCCCCGAGGCTGGCCCCGAGGCTGGCCCCGGTGGCTGTCCCCGAGGCTGGCCCCGGTGGCTGGCCCCGGTGGCTGTCCCCGAGGCTGGCCCCGGTGGCTGGCCCCGGTGGCTGGCCCCGAGGCTGGCCCCGGTGGCTGGCCCCGGTGGCTGTCCCCGAGGCTGGCCCCGGTGGCTGGCCCCGGTGGCTGGCCCCGAGGCTGGCCCCGGTGGCTGGCCCCGGTGGCTGTCCCCGAGGCTGGCCCCGGTGGCTGGCCCCGGTGGCTGGCCCCGAGGCTGGCCCCGGTGGCTGGCCCCGGTGGCTGGCCCCGGTGGCTGGCCCCGGTGGCTGGCCCCGGTGGCTGGCCCGGTGGCTGGCCCCGGTGGCTGGCCCCGAGGCTGGCCCCGGTGGCTGGCCCCGGTGGCTGGCCCCGAGGCTGGCCCCGAGGCTGGCCCCGAGGCTGGCCCCGAGGCTGGCCCCGGTGGCTGGCCCCGGTGGCTGGCCCCGAGGCTGGCCCCGGTGGCTGGCCCCGGTGGCTGGCCCCGAGGCTGGCCCCGGTGGCTGGCCTCGGTGGCTGGCCCCGGTGGCTGGCCCCGGTGGCTGGCCCCGGTGGCTGGCCCCGAGGCTGGCCCCGGTGGCTGGCCCCGGTGGCTGGCCCCGGTGGCTGGCCCCGGTGGCTGGCCCCGGTGGCTGGCCCCGAGGCTGGCCCCGGTGGCTGGCCCCGGTGGCTGGCCCCGGTGGCTGGCCCCGGTGGCTGGCCCCGGTGGCTGGCCCCGGTGGCTGGCCCCGGTGGCTGGCCTCGGTGGCTGGCCCCGGTGGCTGGCCCCGGTGGCTGGCCTCGGTGGCTGGCCCCGGTGGCTGGCCCCGGTGGCTGGCCCCGTGGCTGGCCCCGAGGCTGGCCCCGGTGGCTGGCCCCGGTGGCTGGCCCCGAGGCTGGCCTCGGTGGCTGGCCCCGAGGCTGGCCCCGGTGGCTGGCCCCGGAGGCTGGCCCTGAGGCTGGCCCCGAGGCTGGCCCCGGTGGCTGGCCCCGAGGCTGGCCCCGAGGCTGGCCCCGGTGGCTGGCCCCGGTGGCTGTCTCCGAGGCTGGCCCCGGTGGCTGGCCCCGAGGCTGGCCCCGAGGCTGGCCCCGGTGGCTGTCCCCGAGGCTGGCCCGGAGGCTGGCCCCGGTGGCTGGCCCCAAGGCTGGCCCGGAGGCTGGCCCGGAGGCTGGCCCGGTGGCTGGCCCCGGTGGCTGGCCCCGAGGCTGGCCCCGAGGCTGGCCCTGAGGCTGGCCCTGAGGCTGGCCCCGAGGCTGGCCCGGTGGCTGGCCCCGGTGGTTGGCCCGGTGGCTGGCCCCGGTGGTTGGCCCGGTGGCTGGCCCCGGTGGTTGGCCCGGTGGCTGGCCCCGGTGGTTGGCCCGGTGGCTGGCCCCGGTGGTTGGCCCGGTGGCTGGCCCCGGTGGTTGGCCCGGTGGCTGGCCCCGGTGGTTGGCCGGTGGCTGGCCCCGGTGGTTGGCCCGGTGGCTGGCCCGGTGGCTGGCCGGTGGCTGGCCCCGGTGGTTGGCCCGGTGGCTGGCCCCGGTGGTTGGCACGGTGGCTGGCCCCGGTGGTTGGCCCGGTGGCTGGCCCGGTGGCTGGCCCGGTGGTTGGCCCCGGTGGTTGGCCCCGGTGGTTGGCCCCGGTGGCTGGCCCCAGTGGTTGGCCCCGAGGCTGGCCCCGGTGGCTGGCCCCGGTGGCTGGCCCGAGGCTGGCCCCGGTGGCTGGCCCCGAGGCTGGCCCGGTGGCTGGCCCCGGTGGCTGGCCCCGAGGCTGGCCCCGGTGGCTGGCCCCGAGGCTGGCCCGGTGGCTGGCCCCGAGGCTGGCCCCGGTGGCTGGCCCCGGTGGCTGGCCCCGGTGGCTGGCCCCGGTGGCTGGCCCCGGTGGCTGGCCCCGGTGGCTGGCCCCGGTGGCTGGCCCGGTGGCTGGCCCGGTGGCTGGCCCGGTGGCTGGCCCCGGTGGTTGGCCCGGTGGCTGGCCCCGGTGGTTGGCCCGGTGGCTGGCCCGGTGGCTGGCCCGGTGGCTGGCCCCGGTGGCTGGCCCCGGTGGCTGGCCCCGGTGGTTGGCCCGGTCGCTGACCCCGGTGGCTGGCCCCGAGGCTGGCCCCGGTGGCTGGCCCCGGTGGCTGGCCCCGGTGGCTGGCCCCGGTGGCTGGCCCCGGTGGCTGGCCCCGAGGCTGGCCCCGGTGGCTGGCCCGAGGCTGACCCCGGTGACTGGCCCCGAGGCTGGCCCCGTTGGCTGGCCCCTGTGGCTGACCCCGGTGGCTGGCCCCGGTGGCTGGCCCCGGTGGCTGGCCCCGGTGGCTGGCCCCGGTGGCTGGCCCCGAGGCTGGCCCCTGTGGCTGGCCCCGAGGCTGACCCCGGTGGCTGGCCCGAGGCTGACCCCGGTGACTGGCCCCGAGGCTGGCCCCGGTGGCTGGCCCCGGTGGCTGGCCCCGGTGGCTGGCCCCTGTGGCTGACCCCGGTGACTGGCCCCGGTGGCTGGCCCCGGTGGCTGGCCCCGGTGGCTGGCCCCGAGGCTGGCCCCGAGGCTGACCCCGGTGGCTGGCCCCGGTGGCTGGCCCCGGTGGCTGGCCGCGGTGGCTGGCCCCGGTGGCTGGCCCCGGTGGCTGGCCCCGGTGGCTGACCCCGGTGGCTGGCCCCGGTGGCTGGCTCCGGTGGCTGGCCCCGGTGGCTGGCCCCGAGGCTGACCCCGGTGGCTGGCCCCGGTGGCTGGCCCCGGTGGCTGGCCCCGGTGGCTGGCCCCGGTGGCTGGCCCCGGTGGCTGGCCCCGAGGCTGGCCCCGAGGCTGGCCCCGAGGCTGACCCCGGTGGCTGGCCCCGAGGCTGGCCCCGGTGGCTGGCCCCGGTGGCTGGCCCCGAGGCTGACCCCGGTGGCTGGCCCGGTGGCTGGCCCCGGTGGCTGGCCCCGGTGGCTGGCCCCGTGGCTGGCCCCGGTGGCTGGCCCCGAGGCTGACCCCGGTGGCTGACCCTGGTGGCTGGCCCCGAGGCTGACCCCGGTGGCTGGCCCCGGTGGCTGGCCCCGGTGGCTGGCCTCGATGGCTGGCCCCGGTGGCTGGCCTCGGTGGTTGGCCTCGGTGGTTGGCCCGGTGGCTGGCCCGAGGCTGGCCCCGGTGGCTGGCCCCGGTGGCTGGCCCCGGTGGCTGGCCCCGAGGCTGACCCCGGTGGCTGGCCCCGGTGGCTGGCCCCGAGGCTGACCCCGGTGGCTGGCCCCGGTGGCTGGGCCGGAGGAACGTTAACCAGACGGTATATGGTTAACGTTCAACGGTGTAGGGTTAACGTTCAACAGTGTAGGGTTAACGTTCAACAGTGTAGGGTTAACGTTCAATGGTGTAGGGTTAACGTTCAACAGTGTAGGGTTAACGTTCAACGGTGTAGGGTTAACGTTCAACAGTGTAGGGTTAACGTTCAACAGTGTAGGGTTAACGTTCAACAGTGTAGGGTTAACATTCAACGGTGTAGGGTTAACGTACAACGGTGTAGGGTTAACGTTCAACAGTGTAGGGTTAACGTTCAACAGTGTAGGGTTAACGTTCAACGGTGCAGGGTTAACGTTCAACGGTGTAGGGTTAACGTTCGACGGTGAAGAGTTAACGTTCAATGGTATAAGGTTAACATTCAACTTTGTAGGGTTAACGTTCAACGGTGTAGAGTTAATGCTCAATGGTGTAGGGTTAATGTTCAACGGTGTAGGGTTAACGTTCAATGGTGGAAGATTAACGTTCAATGGTGCAGTGTTAACGTTCAACAGTGTAGGGTTAACGTTCAACGGGGAAGATTAACGTTCAATGGTGTATTTAACGTTCAACAGTGTAGGGTTAACGTTCAACGGTGTGAGGTTAACGTTCAGCTGTGTAGGATTAACGTCCAATGGTGTAGGGTTAACGTTCAACGGTACCGGGTTACCTTACCTTGAGGTTACCTTGAGATGCTTCCGGGGCTTAGCGTACCCGCGGCCCGGTCGTCGACCAGGCCTCCTGGTTGCTGGACTGGTCAACCAGGCTGTTGGACGCTCCTGCTCGCAACCTGACGTATGAGTCACAGCCTGGTTGATCAGTTATCCTTTGGTTAACGTTCAACTGTGCAGGGTTAATGTTCAACGGTGTAGGATTAATGTTCATTGGTGTAGGGTTAACGTTCAATAGGGAAGGGTTAACATTCAATGGTCTAGGGCTAATGTTGAATGGTGTAGGGTTAATGTTCAACAGTGTAGGATTAATGTTCATTGGTGTAGGGCTAACATTCAATGGTCTAGGGCTAACGTTCAATGGTGTAGGATTAATGTTCACGGTGTAGGATTAATGATCATTGGTGTAGGGTTAACGTTCAATGGTGTAGGATTAATGTTCAACAGTGTAGGATTAATGTTCATTGGTGTAGGGTTAACATTCAATCTTGTAGGGTTAACGTTCATCGCTTTAAGATTAACGTTCAACGGTGCAAGATTAACCTTTAATGGTGTAGTTTTTAACGCTCAATGGTATAGGGTTTACATTGAATGTTGTAGGGGTAATGTTCAATGGTGTAGGGTTAATGTTCAACTGTGCATGATTAACGTTCAACTGTGTAGGATTAATGTTCAATGGAACAAGACTAACATTCAACTGTGGAGGGTTAACGTTCATATTTCTTGAACAAATCATGTTCATATTTCTTCATCCTTTGACGTCCAGTGCCTCTACAGTACCAAGATATAACACGTGCCACTGTGACAGTACCACTGTGTCAGGGAC
This sequence comes from Procambarus virginalis, assembly GCA_020271785.1. Classification (NCBI taxonomy): domain Eukaryota; kingdom Metazoa; phylum Arthropoda; class Malacostraca; order Decapoda; family Cambaridae; genus Procambarus; species Procambarus virginalis. Next base: position 2,947,334 of record WNGS01006636.1, read on the forward strand.
AGGAAGCCAGAGTGTATTCATTCATGTTTGGGTTTTATCAAGGTTATCCCCCAGGTTGAATTACTGACCCCCCCCCAGGATGCAACCTCACAACAAGCTGATTAACTCGAGTACCTACTCACTGCTAGGTGAACAGAGGTAATAGGTGAGAGGAAATGTGCCCAACTGTTTCTGTCCAGCCCGGGATTCAAACCCGGAATTCTCCATTGTGTCGAGAACGAACCCGACTGTACCCGGGACCCTAAGTGTGCAGCGAGAGGTGACTACGGTCCTTGGTGTATATACACCGAGAGGTGCATACCCTCTTCTCAGTGTATATACACTGAGAGTTTACTCAAGTCCTAACGTCAATGGTGTCGATATCAGTACATGCCAGAATAAGGAGTATCCTTGCGGGAAAGAGGACAAGTGTGGATAACCTCCTTAGCAGTAGCGTCCGCATGCTCATTTAAGAATAACACCAATATGGCTGGGAACCTAACAATATTGGTGGGTTATAAATGTACAATTACTTCTAAATAAATGTTTTTAATTGATTTGATGGGGTCATAGAGAGAATGAGTCTGGAAAGCCTCTGCTAGCTCCTTGCAGCGGCCGTCCAAGCAGAAGCTGAATGCATCAGCCAATCAACAATTACCGAGGCTAGCTGAAATGTAGCACAAGTGCCCAAGACTAGGTGCTCATCTTGTCACAAAAGAGTGGAGGATTGGTAGAACCACTGTCCACATCAAGAAGCAGTTGCATGTGAACTGAAATGAGAAGCTCATTTGCTCAATGTTGTTGTAGTCTGATAGGCCACCACACATGAAGGCGGGTTGGCCAATACTTACATGTCGCACACTACAGAATGAAAACACCCTAAACCCAAAAGGTTAAATGATGAAGACAATAGAATGGGCATTGGCATTTAAAACACTGGATCACATACTGGCAAGCCGCAAGCAGCAAAATCACACACTGAATCAGTTGTGATTGCCTGGCACAAAGCATTGGCAAATTGCACACCAAACACTGGCTTGATTAGCAAGCAAGAAATCACTTACAGTACTTCACGTAAGTGATTTGCAATGCAAAAAGTGAACAAAAATCAAGGCTTCAAAATGCATTATAATCAGGGCCAGGTACTGTTTTAACACAGCTCACTACATCAACTCCCCAGTAACAAGCCTCACTGTGGTAAGCAAGTTCAACACACTACCTATAGGCGAGAGGACTCAAGAAGAGACAACTAGCAAGGAAAGCAGTCTGAACTCACCTGAGCAGATAATTCTGGTGGATCAGGAAAACCAAAGCCACCAGAAGGGAAGATACATCTGGAGTGAAATGAAATAAAAGGAACAAGCAATGTGGGTGGAATTAAGTACAATCATGTAAACTAAATAGAACAAAATCAAGTCAATGCCCCCTCATGAAACTATGTTACATGGATTGCCAACGCCACTTAGCTAAAATCTAATTATTCTTCAATTCCCCTGAACTGAATCGTGATTGGTCAAACTAAATGCACTACGATATATTAAAAAAATGTAGTTTATTGACTGGTTTACTTAGGCTAATTGATTCATGGAATTTAATTCATTTAACACAGATAATGCCATATATTCCAGAAACTTCCACCAGTACAAGTCCTATTGTAGATTTTCCAAAAATATAACTATGTTAACATCTTGCACTGTCTTATTAAATGCCTTATTAAACATAAGAATGATAACATAATTCCCCCCCCCATCAGTGCCTCACCATCAATACACTACAAAAGCTTAGTCTAACACTGGTCTGGTCAGAAGCGTGGTCAGAGAGTGGGCCTCGGGGACCGTGAGCCTCGGAACCACCACAAGGTCCCCGCAAGGTGAAATACACTAAACAATCTTATCCAAGTTTAACAGAAAAATGCCTCGGCTGAAAGACAAAAGCAGATATTTTAGACTGACTCTAGAACTGACAACCAGTGCATTACTAAGCCTGGTCACATATGTGGCTACATGATGCTACATTACTTAAGCCTGGTCACATATGTGGCTACATTAGTTAAGCCTGGTCACATATGTGGCTACATTATTTAAGCCTGGTCAACTATGTGGCTACATTGTGCTACAGCACTGTAATGTTTGTTGACTGACAACTGTATTTTGTCATTACACATAGGCCTTCTGGTAAATTTCATGATTGAAACAAAATTCATTCTAGCATTTTTTATATTGTCCAGAAATGTTAAACTATACAATAACAACAAATCAAGAAAAACTGTACAGCACTTATGGTTGAAAATAAAAGTTTACAAGATGGAAAAACACAATACAGTACATGTCGGAAAAGAGAGTACTCTTCGTCAAAAGAGAGTACTCTTCGTCAGAAAAGAGAGTACTCTTGCCAGACATTTTTTTCTTGAGCTAAGTTCTTCCCATTTAGGTTTCCAACATCATCTCTCTATTGTAAATTTTGTAAAATTACATATCTGTGTTGGTCCGGCCTGAGTTTAAAGCCACATAGTGGGAATGAAAGAGATGCTAGCATTTGTGACATTTAAGGAATATTGCTTAAAACATATAACTCATGCAGCTTCAAAACAATATTGGACAGGAAAATGCAAAGACATTGTCACAATTTAATAAGAATTAGGTATATGTTACAAGTTAGTAACCTATCAAGAGTACAATCAAATCTTTATCAGAGCAACACAAAAGAAAGTGTATTTCTTCTAATAATACCGGAATAAATAAATACAAAATATAATTTATTTAAATATTAAGTTTTGAAAATTACCTTTTAACAATATTTCAGTTCTTATAGCAAATTAAAACCAAATAATCTTAATGACTTAGAACTGACTAGTTCATAATACAACTGCAATAGTTGTTTTAAATTATTTAAATACATCATATTATATAACTAGTGAAAGAAGTGCAGAATCCTTCAGTAAACCAGTATATTACAAAGCTTTGGAGGATTGATATATTAGTGACAATGGCCAGTAATCTAACTCACTTGAGTTCTTGGGCAACGTATCAATATGAGACAATACACACACACCTGTCCCCCAACTCTTGGGCCACAAGTTTATCTACACTTTTCTACTGTATATAGTTATCCCCCAAGGAAAAGCTGGGCAAATGACAGTGCTGTATCAATGAATCAACATTGATCCAAGGTTGATAATGGTGATAACACTGATAATGTTGATCCAACATGCATTATGTTGATCCAGCATTGATAACATTGATCCAACATTGATAACATTCCAACAGTGATAACACTGATCCAACATTGAAACCAATGATCTAACATTGATCCAATGTTAATTAAACGTTACTCAAGCATGTTTTGTCCGCTGGGATACTGAGAAACTGTTTTTAAAAAATTGTACATTGTAAAGTAAAATATTGATGCCTTCTCTTAGTTATCATAGTCTCTAGTGGCACAGTGGTAACACACATTCCCCACACCTTGCATGAGATTTGTCTAGGTTCGAGTCCTGATCATTCATCAACTATTTGCCTCTGTTCACCCATCACTCGCTTGGTACCTAGTTGTTAACTGACTGGCAGATCATTTTCCAGGGACAACCAGTGGATAAGACTTACCATGAGCTATGGGAAGGAAATGCTCTAAGCTTGCTAACAGGAATCAGAAGTCATCTGTTCCAATACTCGCCAATATAAAAATTCTGATAAAGGGGTGGTTATAGATAGAAAACTATCACCTGAGGGCCACACAAAGAACATCGTGCGAGAAGCCTATGCTACACTTCCAATTTCAGGATTGCTTTTTAAATATATGGATGGTGAAATACTAAAAAGTAAGCAAGTAATTATCAAAGAAGGCACCAAGCTAGGAAGGCTATGTAGCACCAGAAATACTAAAAGACATCTTCATGACCTTCTTTAGACCAAAGCTGGAATATGCAGCAGTTTTATGGTGCCCATATCTTAAGAACACATCAACAAACTGAAAAAGGTGCAAAGACTTGCAACTAAATGGCTCCCAGAACTGAAGGACAAGAGCTACGAGGCGAGGTTAGAGGCATTAAATACTGTATACCAAAACTAGAAGATAGATGAAAAAAAAAAAAAGAGACGATATTATCACTACGTACAAGATAGTAACGGGAATCGATAAAATTGATAGGGAAAAATTCCTGAGATCTGGAACTTCAAGAACAAGAGGTCATAGATTTAAACTTACTAAACATAGCTGCTGAAGAAATAAAAAAATTCACTTTCGCAAACGAAGCAGTAGACGATTGGAACAAGTTAGGTGAGAAGGTGATGGAGGCTAAAACTGTCAGTAGTTTCAAAGCGTTATATGACAGAGTGCTGGGAAGACGGGACACCACGAGCGTAACTCTCATCCTGTAACTACACTTAGGTAATTACACACACACATGTATACTGTATATACATGTATACATCTACAAAGAATTACTTGTATTCATGTCCACCATACTGGCATTTCATTTCACTTTCAATAAATTTCTGTAAATATCTTTTAAGCAAAGCTTTTATTATGAGAACAGAGAGCATTCCTCCCAACCGACACATGAAGCTACAAGGAACAACTAAAATCATCCAGCTCATTCTCACATTTATCAAGCATTAAATTTGAAGTAATTTTACCTCACTAGAATTGTCCAGACTCAGGCACCTCATTTAACTATCCAGGTCAATACTCTAACATTATGAGCAGAGGGGTACCAATCAGGTACTCTCTACAATAACATTATGAGTTCTTATATTTATAGGCCAGTACGGCATCCTACATAAATTCAATAAAAGAAGAGGGGCCCTCACACCACCACTAATATTCCCGAACAAAGTCTCCGTGGTGTAGTGGTAAGACACTCGCCTGGCGTCCCAGCGCTATGTCATGGGTTCGTATCCTGGCCGGGGAGGATTTACTGGGCGGAATTCCTTAACTGTAGCCTCTGTTTAACGCAACAGTAAAATGTGTACTTGGATGAAAAAACGATTCTTCGCGGCGGGGATCGTATTCCAGGGACCTGCCCGAAACGCTTCGCGTACTAGTGGCTGTACAAGAGTGTAACAACTCTTGTATATATCTAAAAAAAAAAAACGCCCACATTACAGAAGATATTCAACAAACACAACAACATATTCAACAAACCATTAAATAACAAACATAAACAAAGCAACAAACACACAAAACAAGCAACAACAAAATACACGGAACCGGAACCAATACTCCTGAAGCCCCTAAC
>WNGS01006636.1:2961314-2974671 GCA_020271785.1 Procambarus virginalis
ACAGTGTAGGGTTAACGTTCAATGGTGTAGGTTTAACGTTCGACGGTGGAAGATTAACGTTCAATGGTGCAGGGTTAACGTTCAACAGTGTAGGTTAACGTTCAACGGTGTAGAGTTAACGTCCAATGGTGTAGTTAACGTTCAATGGTGTAGGGTTAACGTTCAACTTTATAGAGTAAACGTTCAACGGTGTAGGGTTAACATTCAACGGTGTAGAGTTAATGTTCAATGGTGTAGGGTTAATGTTCAATGGTGTAGGGTTAACGTTCTACGGTGGAAGATTAACGTTCAATGATGCAGGGTTAACGTTCAACAGTGTAGGGTTAACGTTCAACGAGGTAGAGTTAACGTCCAATGGTGTAGTTAACGTTCAATGGTGTAGGGTTAACGTTCAACGGGGAAGATTAATGTTCAATGGTGTATTTAACGTTCAACAGTATAGGGTTAACGTTCAATGGTAGAAGATTAACGTTCAATGGTGTAGAGTTAACGTTCCACAGTGGAAGATTAACGTTCAATGGTGTATTTAGTGTTCAACAGTATAGGGTTAACGTTCAATGGTGTAGAGTTAACGTTCAACGGTGTAGGGTTAACGTTCAATGGTGTAGGATTAACGTTCAACGGTGGAAGATTAACGTTCAATGGTGTATTTAACGTTCAACAGTGTAGGGTTAACGTTCAATGGTAGAAGATTAACGTTCAATGGTGTCAATTTAACGTTCAACGGTGCAGGGTTAACGTTCAACGGTGTAGGGTTAACATTCAAAGGTGTAGGGTTAACGTTCAACAGTGTGAGGTTAACGTTCAATGGTGCAGGGTTAACATTCAATGGTGTAGGATTAGCGTTCAACGGAGGAAGATTAACGTTCAGTGGTGCAGGGTTAACGTTCAATGGTGAAGGGTTAACATTCAATGGTGTAGGGTTAACGTTCAACGGTGTAGGGTTAACGTTCAACGGTGCAGGGTTAATGTTCAACACTGTAGTAAACGTTCAATGGTGTAGGGTTAACGTTCAATGGTGTAGGGTTAACGTTCAATGGTGTAGGGTTAACGTTCAATGGTGTAGGGTTAACGTTCAACGGTGTAGTGTTAACGTTCAACGGTGTAGTGTTAACGTTCAACGGTGTAGGGTTAATGTTCAATGGTGTAGGGTTAACGTTCAATGGTGTAGGGTTAACGTTCAATGGTGTAGGGTTAACGTTCAACGGTGTAGTGTTAACGTTCAACGGTGCAGGGTTAATGTTCAACGGTGTAGAGTTAACATTCAAAGGTGTAGTGTTAACATTCAAAGGTATAGGGTTAACGTTTAACGGTGGAAGATTAACGTTCAATGGTGTAGAGTTAACGTTCAACAGTGTAGGGTTAACATTCAATGGTGTAGGATTAGCGTTCAACGGAGGAAGATTAACGTTCAGTGGTTCAGGGTTAACGTTCAATGGTGAAGGGTTAAGGTTCAATGGTGTAGGGTTAACGTTCAACAGTGCAGGGTTAACGTTCAACGCTGTAGTAAACGTTCAATGGTGTAGGGTTAACGTTCAATGGTGTTGGGTTAACGTTCAATGGTGTAGGGTTAACGTTCAATGGTGTAGTGTTAACGTTCAACGGTGTAGGGTTAACATTCAACAGTGTAGGGATAACGTTCAATGGTGGAAGATTAACGTTCAACGGTGTAGGGCTAACGTTCAACGGTGTGAGGTTAACATTCAACGATGGAAGATTAAAGTTCAGTGGTGTGAGGTTAACATTCAATGGTGTAGGGTTAACATTCAACGGTGTAGGGTTAACATTCAACGGTGTAGGGTTAACATTCAACGGTGTAGGGTTAACATTCAATGGTGTAGGGTTAACATTCAACGGTGTAGGGTTAACGTTCAACGGTGTAGGGTTAATGATCAACGGTGTAGGGAGCCGGTCGGCCGAGCGGACAGCACGCTGGACTTGTGATCCTGTGGTCCTGCGTTTGATCCCAGGCGCCGGCGAGAAACAATGGGCAGTTTCTTTCACCCTATGCCCCTGTTACCTAGCAGTAAAATAGGTACCTGGGTGTTAGTCAGCTGTCACGGACTGCTTCCTGGGGGTGGAGGCCTGGTCGACGACCGGGCCGCGGGGACACTAAAGCCCCGAAATCATCTCAAGAATCATCTCAAGATAGAATACCATTCGATGGTGTAGGGTTAACATTCGACGGTGTAGGGTTAACGTTTAATGTTGGAAAATTAAAGTTAAATGGTGTGGGGTTAACGTTCAACAGTGGAAGATTAAAGTTCAATGGTGTGAGGTTAACGTTCAACGGTGCGAGGTTAACATTCAGTGGTGTAGGGTTAACGTTCAATGGTGTAGGGTTTAATGTTCAACGGTGTGAGGTTAACGTTCAGCTGTGTAGGATTAACGTACAATGGTGTAAGGTTAACGTTCAACGGTGTGAGGTTAACGTTCAACGGTGTAAGGTTAACGTTCAACGGTACAGGGTTACCTTACCTTGAGGTTACCTTGAGATGCTTCCGGGGCTTAGCGTACCCGCGGCCCGGTCATCGACCAGGGCTCCTGGTTGCTGGACTGGTCAACCAGGCTGTTGGGCGCAGCTGCTCGCAACCTGACGTATGAGTCACAGCCTGGTTGATCAGTTATCCTTTGGTTAACGTTCAACTGTGCAGGGTTAATGTTCAACGGTGTAGGATTAATGTTCATTGGTGTAGGGTTAACGTTCAATGGTGATGGGTTAACATTCAATGGTGTAGGGCTAATGTTCAATGGTGTAGGGTTAATGTTCAACAGTGTAGGATTAATGTTCATTGGTGTAGGGCTAACGTTCAATGGTCTAGGGCTAACGTTCAATGATGTAGGATTAATGTTCAATGGTGTAGGATTAATGTTCACTGGTGTAGAGTTAACGTTCAATGGTGTAGGATTAATGTTCATTGGTGTAGGGTTAACATTCAATCGTGTAGGGTTAACGTTCATCGCTTTAAGATTAACGTTCAACGGTGCAAGATTAACCTTTAATGGTGTAGTTTTTAACGCTGAATGGTATAGGGTTTACATTGACTGTTGTAGGGGTAATGTTCAATGGTGTAGGGTTAATGTTCAACTGTGCATGATTAACGTTCAACTGTGTAGGATTAATGTTCAATGGAGCAAGACTAACATTCAACTGTGGAGGGTTAACGTTCATATTTCTTGAACAAATCATGTTCATATTTCTTCATCCTTTGACGTCCAGTGCCTCTACAGTACCAAGATATAGTTATAAATAAAATAAATAAATAAATGTTTATTTAGGTAAGGGAAATACATACAAGAGATTTTACAAAGATTGATGGATTTATAGATAGAGCTAGTACATACAATGCCTAAAGCCACTATTACACAAAGCGTTTCGGGCATTATTTATAGTTCACTTATATTATTTATAGTTCACTGCGTCGGGGACAGGAAGCCAGAGTGTATTCATTCATGTTTGGGTTTTATCGAGGTTATCCCCCAGGATGCAACCTCACAACAAGCTGATTAACTCGAGTACCTACTCACTGCTAGGTGAACAGAGGTAATAGGTGAGAGGAAATGTGCCCAACTGTTTCTGTCCAGCCCGGGATTCAAACCCGGAATTCTCCATTGTGTCGAGAACGAACCCGACTGTACCGTGACCCTAAGTGTGCAGCGAGAGGTGTACTACGGTCCTTGGTGTATATACACCGAGAGGTGCATACCCTCTTCTCAGTGTATATACACTGAGAGTTTACTCAAGTCCTAACGCTCAATGGTGTCGATATCAGTACAAGCCAGAGTAAGGAGTATCCTTGCGGGAAAGAGGATAAGTGTGGATAACCTCCTTAGCAGTAGCGTCCGCATGCTCATTTAAGAATAACACCAATATGGCTGGGAACCTAACAATATTGGTGGGTTTATAAATGTACAATTATTTCTAAATAAATGTTTTTAATTGATTTGATGGGGTCATAGAGAGAATGAGTCTGGAAAGCCTCTGCTAGCTCCTTGCAGAGGCCGTCCAAGCAGAAGCTGAATGCATCAGCCAATCAACAATTACCGAGGCTAGCTGAAATGTAGCACAAGTGCCCAAGACCAGGTGCTCATTTTGTCACAAAAGAGTGGGGGATTGGTAGAACCACTGTCCACATCAAGAAGCAGTTGCATGTGAACTGAAATGAGAAGCTCATTTGCTCAATGATGCTGTAGTCTGATAGGCCACCACACAAGAAGACGGGTTGGCCAATACTTACATGTCGCACACTACAGAATGAAAACACCCTAAACCCAAAAGGTTAAATGATGAAGACAATAAGAATGGGCATTGGCATTTAAAAACACTGGATCACATACTGGCAAGCCGCAAGCAGCAAAATCACACACTGAATCAGTTGTGATTGCCTGGCACAAAGCATTGGCAAATTGCACACCAAACACTGGCTTGATTAGCAAGGCAAGAAATCACTTACAGTACTTCACGTAAGTGATTTGCAATGCAAAAAGTGAAACAAAAAATCAAGGCTTCAAAATGCATTATAATCAGGGCCAGGTACTGTTTTAACACAGCTCACAGCTCACTACATCAACTCCCCAGTAACAAGCCTCACTGTGGTAAGCAAGTTCAACACACTACCTATAGGCGAGAGGACTCAAGAAGAGACAACTAGCAAGGAAAGCAGTCTGAACTCACCTGAGCAGATAATTCTGGTGGATCAGGAAAACCAAAGCCACCAGAAGGGAAGATACATCTGGAGTGAAATGAAATAAAAGGAACAAGCAATGTGGGTGGAATTAAGTACAATCATGTAAACTAAATAGAACAAAATCAAGTCAATGCCCCCTCATGAAACTATGTTACATGGATTGCCAACGCCACTTAGCTAAAATCTATATAATTCTTCAATTCCCCTGAACTGAATCGTGATTGGTCAAACTAAATGCACTACGATATATTAAAAAAATGTAGTTTATTGACTGGTTTACTTAGGCTAATTGATTCATGGAATTTAATTCATTTAACACAGATAATGCCATATATTCCAGATACTTCCACCAGTACAAGTCCTATTGTAGATTTTCCAAAAAACATAACTATGTTAACATCTTGCACTGTCTTATTAAATGCCTTATTAAACATAAGAATGATAACATAATTCCCCCCCCCATCAGTGCCTCACCATCAATACACTACAAAAGCTTAGTCTAACACTGGTCTGGTCAGAAGCGTGGTCAGAGAGTGGGCCTCGGGGACCGTGAGCCTCGGAACCACCACAAGGTCCCCGCAAGGTGAAATACACTAAACAATCTTATCCAAGTTTAACAGAAAAATGCCTCGGCTGAAAGACAAAAGCAGATATTTTAGACTGACTCTAGAACTGACAACCAGTGCATTACTTAAGCCTGGTCACATATGTGGCTACATGATGCTACATTACTTAAGCCTGGTCACATATGTGGCTACATTAGTTAAGCCTGGTCACATATGTGGCTACATTATTTAAGCCTGGTCAACTATGTGGCTACATTGTGCTACAGCACTGTAATGTTTGTTGACTGACAACTGTATTTTGTCATTACACATAGGCCTTCTGGTAAATTTCATGATTGAAACAAAATTCATTCTAGCATTTTTTATATTGTCCAGAAATGTTAAACTATACAATAACAACAAATCAAGAAAAACTGTACAGCACTTATGGTTGAAAATAAAAGTTTACAAGATGGAAAAACACAATACAGTACATGTCGGAAAAGAGAGTACTCTTCGTCAGAAAAGAGAGTACTCTTGCCAGACATTTTTTTCTTGAGCTAAGTTCTTCCCATTTAGGTTTCCAACATCATTCTCTCTATTGTAAATTTTGTAAAATTACATATCTGTGTTGGTCCGGCCTGAGTTTAAAGCCACATAGTGGGAATGAAAGAGATGCTAGCATTTGTGACATTTAAGGAATATTGCTTAAAACATATAACTCATGCAGCTTCAAAACAATATTGGACAGGAAAATGCAAAGACATTGTCACAATTTAATAAGAATTAGGTATATGTTACAAGTTAGTAACCTATCAAGAGTACAATCAAATCTTTATCAGAGCAACACAAAAGAAAGTGTATTTCTTCTAATAATACCGGAATAAATAAATACAAAATATAATTTATTTAAATATTAAGTTTTGAAAATTACCTTTTAACAATATTTCAGTTCTTATAGCAAATTAAAACCAAATAATCTTAATGACTTAGAACTGACTAGTTCATAATACAACTGCAATAGTTGTTTTAAATTATTTAAATACATCATATTATATAACTAGTGAAAGAAGTGCAGAATCCTTCAGTAAACCAGTATATTACAAAGCTTTGGAGGATTGATATATTAGTGACAATGGCCAGTAATCTAACTCACTTGAGTTCTTGGGCAACGTATCAATATGAGACAATACACACACACCTGTCCCCCAACTCTTGGGCCACAAGTTTATCTACACTTTTCTACTGTATATAGTTATCCCCCAAGGAAAAGCTGGGCAAATGACAGTGCTGTATCAATGAATCAACATTGATCCAAGGTTGATAATGGTGATAACACTGATAATGTTGATCCAACATGCATTATGTTGATCCAGCATTGATAACATTGATCCAACATTGATAACATTCCAACAGTGATAACACTGATCCAACATTGAAACCAATGATCTAACATTGATCCAATGTTAATTAAACGTTACTCAAGCATGTTTTGTCCGCTGGGATACTGAGAAACTGTTTTTAAAAAATTGTACATTGTAAAGTAAAATATTGATGCATTCTCATAGTTATCATAGTCTCTGGTGGCACAGTGGTAACACACATTCCCCACACCTTGTATGAGATTTGTCTAGGTTCGAGTCCTGATCATTCATCAACTATTTGCCTCTGTTCACCCATCACTCGCTTGGTACCTAGTTGTTAACTGACTGGCAGATCATTTTCCAGGGACAACCAGTGGATAAGACTTACCATGAGCTATGGGAAGGAAATGCTCTAAGCTTGCTAACAGGAATCAGAAGTCATCTGTTCCAATACTCGCCAATATAAAAATTCTGATAAAGGGGTGGTTATAGATAGAAAACTATCACCTGAGGGCCACACAAAGAACATCGTGCGAGAAGCCTATGCTACACTTCCAATTTCAGGATTGCTTTTTAAATATATGGATGGTGAAATACTAAAAAGTAAGCAAGTAATTATCAAAGAAGGCACCAAGCTAGGAAGGCTATGTAGCACCAGAAATACTAAAAGACATCTTCATGACCTTCTTTAGACCAAAGCTGGAATATGCAGCAGTTTTATGGTGCCCATATCTTAAGAAGCACATCAACAAACTGAAAAAGGTGCAAAGACTTGCAACTAAATGGCTCCCAGAACTGAAGGACAAGAGCTACGAGGCGAGGTTAGAGGCATTAAATACTGTATACCAAAACTAGAAGATAGATGAAAAAAAAAAAAGAGACGATATTATCACTACGTACAAAATAGTAACGGGAATCGATAAAATTAATAGGGAAAAATTCCCGAGATCTGGAACTTCAAGAACAAGAGGTCATAGATTTAAACTTACTAAACATAGCTGCTGAAGAAATATAAGAAAATTCACTTTCGCAAACGAAGCAGTAGACGATTGGAACAAGTTAGGTGAGAAGGTGATGGAGGCTAAAACTGTCAGTAGTTTCAAAGCGTTATATGACAGAGTGCTGGGAAGACGGGACACCACGAGCGTAACTCTCACCCTGTAACTACACTTAGGTAATTACACACACACACACATGTATACTGTATATACATGTATACATCTACAAAGATATATACTTGTATTCATGTCCACCATACTGGCATTTCATTTCACTTTCAATAAATTTCTGTAAATATCTTTTAAGCAAAGCTTTTATTATGAGAACAGAGAGCATTCCTCCCAACCGACACATGAAGCTACAAGGAACAACTAAAATCATCCAGCTCATTCTCACAATTTATCAAGCATTAAATTTGAAGTAATTTTTACCTCACTAGAATTGTCCAGACTCAGGCACCTCATTTAATCTATCCAGGTCAATACTCTAACATTATGAGCAGAGGGTTACCAATCAGGTACTCTCTACAATAACATTATGAGCAGAGGGTTACTAACCAGGTACTCTCTACATTATGAGCAGAGGGTTACCAACCAAGTACTCTCTACATTATGAGCAGAGGGTTACTAACCAGGTACTCTCTACAATAACATTATGAGCAGAGGGTTACTAACCAGGTACTCTCTACATTATGAGCAGAGGGTTACCAACCAGATACTCTCTACATTATGAGCAGAGGGTTACTAACCAGGTACTCTCTACATACTTCAATTTACCAAACATGAAAAATTGAAGCATTCTTTCTGCATCTCACAGCTAAAAGATTTTAGCACAGAAATTATTTCTTCTTATATTGTTCTAAGACTTTTATAAGAAGATTTGATATCAATATAGTGTGATATGAAACTAATTTATATCATTCCTGTGAATATTATAAATGATAAATGTATGCCCTGCCTGTTATCACCCATTAATATATACATGCTATGGACAAAGTGATTAGATAAGTTGTATACAAAGTTCTTCGATGTCAACATATATAACTCATTCCCATTATGCAACGGCTCACCTTAATTACTTTGAGTAGAGGGCCTGGGAAAAAGCTCTACTCCACAGCTGATGTCTCTAGTGGACCATTACTATATGTACATGGTTATACTACAAACATACACACTTTCTGCTCATTTTCAAAGTACTGTATTGTATACCAAATGTATAAACAGTACAGTATATTTTTATTCTTTAAACTTTTGTAAATGTTACTTATTTTAGAGCCACTCTCATAGTGAGCATCATGATTCCTAAGTATAGTACTGCCTAAAAAATTTTAGTACAGTATATAGATATCAATATGGGCAGAAATGTACATTATATTATACTGTATAAGGCAATTTAATTATTCTAACACATTGAATTTTTTAAATAAAACAACAAAATCTCAGACAATCTCATGACTTAAGAAAATTACAGTAATGGCTGATATTTGTACTAACAATTCAACATTCTACTATATTCTTCTTTCAAGATTCTACAGAATAAGCTCTCATTAGGATTAAAGAACTTTCACTAGAATCTAGAAAGAAAAAAATGTTAGGATCAATAAAAAGCATACCGTACCACGTTTATAACATAACACCTGACCTGTATAGGGAGTTTAATCCTCATGGAGCACAATGGTCCAAGAGTGTGATCAGCATTACACAAGTCACAAACAACACTGAAAGAATGTAAATCAATAGCTCAGCTAACATCTGTCCACAGCCCGGCACCCAGCCCCCAGCACAGAGACACGTGCCAACATTCAGCAACATCAACTCTCCACCAATTATGTTCGTCACTCATTTTTAATTCTAAACTCTCTAATAAAGCATCTACCCCATGTCAGACACACAATCTGGTTGTAGACCAAAAATATACCACATTAAACACTTTTTAGGCTTGTAGACTCCGGGAACAACTCTTGTGTTCTGTATTCATCTATTTTTATACTAGAATCTTGGTACTGTAAATTATTTACCATATTTTGAGTACCACACTAATAATCAGAGCAAAAGTCAAAATACATTTAGTACAGTAATTAAATATTATTGTACATACATACAAAACTAAGATTTTCGATAATAGAAATACAATTCTAAATGTGCAAGTGCGAGGTAGATACCGGGTATTTAAAAATAAATGGTAGAGATAAAGTACCAGTAATGATGAGTAAACGCAGAACAGAAACAAGAGATGTAATAGAATAATGAACAAGATTCATAAGCAACATAGGCAATATCACTTTTGTTTTCGTCAGGTGTACACCTACTCAGTTGAGCCAGAACTGTAATGATTACCTTGTGTTGGTTTCAAGGATCAATGCCCCCATGGCCCAGTCTCTGACCAGGCTTCCTGGTTCCTTCCTTCAATCAGACTTGGACGCAGCTGCTCACAACCTAATGTATCAATCACAGTCTGCTTGATCAGGATTCCTTTTAGGTGTTAATCAAGTTCAATTTTGAAGACGGTGAGAGGTCAGCCAATTATGCCCCTTATGTGTGGAGGGAGTGTGTGTTGAAAAGGGCCTTTGACCTTTGATGTTGATAAGAGTTCTCTCTCTCAGCATACCCACTGCACCTCTGCTTTTCAATGGGGCTATATAAATTTGCCACAAATAAGGTTAAAGATTCTTATTCTGGTAAGTAGATGAACAAACATCAGAGAGAGAGAGAGACAAAGACATAAATGACAAGAATGGCATATGAATAGCCACATGAGAAATGCTCAAATATAATGAACAAGAAAGCAAGAGCAGTATTATAGTTGCATGGTGAAACATGAAGAAATGTTTGTTAAGACGGAGATGAGGGCTTGTGTGGAGTCGTCGTCATCATCTTAACCCCCCATTTCCCACTTTTATTGAGTCACCCAGTCATAGACACTATACAGCATCATACAGAAACAACTAGTATTGATTGTAATGAAATGCCTCTTTCTGGGTTATTGGCTAATTGCTCTTAAAATTCCTACTTTTTCCTTGATAACTTCCTGTGTCTGACATAACACACAGGGTAAATGGATGATCCACTTCTTGTGTCTATACAGGAGTCGTGATATGTTTGTTAGTTGCAGTCGGAAAAAGGAACAATCGCATAAAAGCTGATGTGCACTTCACGTATAATTGTGCCAAAAGTAGCTTACAATTTGATAGACGGCTCATAAAATCCCCTGAACATAAAGATTCTATGAGCTCCAATTTATATGTGTATTGAGTTCTGTTGGATATAAATTCATAACAAAAACAAAAAGTGAAATTGAAAATTATGCATGAAATGAAGATGGAGATATAAATGTTAAATATATTAATTCTATGCAGCTTTAAAAGTCAATGAAACAACAAAGATGATGTATAACTTGCTAAAGAATACTTCAACACCAATGATTAGACACAGAATATTTCTTGCAAATTAATATAGCGAATAGCACAAATATGCAGACACAGGTTAATTAACAGCCTTGAGTATAACAATATAAACTAAACCTGATCTACCTGCCATTGGAGTGTTGAGTCTAAGTAGAAGGATTTTCTAGATTCCTTCTATTCTTTATAAAAATTTAAATTACCACCGACGCTTTGACCTGTCGGTAACTAAATGAAACATTTCACGAGTAAATGACACCTTTACAAGTGAGCTAAAAGATAAGCTTTACAAGTGAATTCGTGATTGACCGGACAAAACTGAAGTGTATAATGTTTGTGAGCTTATTATGACCCTTTTATATAGTCAAATATTTGGAATATCTCTTCTGATACTGAAGGTTTTCTTTATTGTAAAGCTGCCCATTATAAAGGAAGTTTGCCTGCCTCACGTTTACCAAACATGACCTTTCCTAAACATGTTTCCTTCACTCTACAACATGGTTCTGAGAACACCAATTTCTATGCAAGTCACAGATCCTTAAAATAAAAACACGAGTGCTTGATTATATATTATATATGTTGTACCTAATAGCCAGAATATACTACTTGGCCTAGTATGCAAGACCTGATTTGCCTAACAGTGATTTTTGTTATTTTCAAATTTCTTTTAAAATTGGTTCATTTTAATAATTATTATTATATTATATTAACCCATAAATGGCGCAATACATACATATTCGATGGGAGTAACTGTCACGGAATGGTGCACATCGTACATATACGATTGAGGATCCCGCACACGATTTAAATGTCTCGCGGCTACACAGCATTCACATCAGCTTCCTCAAGGCTCTCGTAAATAGACGGCATTTTTTTTTTAAATTGTGGGCAACATTCTTGGGTGTTAGAGCCTCAGTACCGAGTGAGCAACCACTGCTGGTGCATGCAGCATGAGCTAACAGCACTGCTGATCAGCTTGTGACCACAGCATCGCATAAAAATTTCACAATACCTGTACAGTATATATGTAACAGCTATTATTTAGCGATGATAGTATTACAGAAGACCCCTGACTGTGATAAAAATGACCAGGATTCTGATAATTACATGATTGTGGTGATAATTAGTGCTGTGCATAATATTGTGGGAGGAGTAATCTTGGTGAGGGAGGGAGGTAGCGTCGTCTGCTGTGTGGGGCCACCTGTTATTGTCTGGACTCACCGTACCAACTTAGTGGTTTGCTATGGTGAAAACAAATGTAGATACTTATATATAATGTGTGTAATAACAGCAAACGGAGTATGTTGAGAGGCGCCATACCAGCTTAGTTGTACAGTTATGGTGAATAAAACATGTAGATATTTATATATAATGTGTGTATATAGTGTAAAAACAGCACAAACAGTATAGTGGGAGTAGGAATGTTGGCGAGGGAGGGAGGGAGCATCAGCTGACTGTGTGGTGACCTCAATTATTGTCTTGACTTACCATACCAGCTTAGTTGTACAGTTGCTTCACACATTTTATTATATAAATATATCACACTACACACTATTGAATAATATTACTGTAAAAAAAAAACTATATATATCAATCATGGAAGGAAGGAATTATCAAGGGAAAGCGCCAATCCATTACGTCTATATAGCACTGGGAAGGGGTCAGGATAAGGATTTGGGATGGGACGTGGGGGAAGGAATGATGCCCAACCATTTGGACGGTCGGGGATTAAACATCGATCTGCATGAAGCGAGAACGTCGCTCTACCGTCCAGCCCAAGTGGTTGGGCACCACTTGGTGAAATAATTAGGTAATATCATCTTTGTGGCAACTCCCGCCTGTCAGCGAGGGTGGCGCAGACCGCCACAGGACGCCTAGTCTGTCAACGCCTCAATTTGCCAGACTTCCATGCCCAAGTGTGGCCAAAATGTTACCTACGATCTGTTATTATTTTCCTGTGATCAGGGAACACAAATGAACACTTTTATAATACGAAAAAAATTGCATTTTTTATTTATTGCGCCTGGCGGTGTTGAAGGCTATTAATAACTGAGCAGCGTGGAGGTTAAGAACATGAATTACTGACTTAGTTATGTTAGGTTAGGATAGGTTAGCTTGGAAAAGAGGCAAGTCAGTACATGATCTTTTAGATAGGGCCAAATTCCCAAATACACCAGATCAATAGTAATAATTGTGTCAGGGTTGAGGAGGTCCTACATTAAAAAATCCTAACCTAACGTAACTGTTAAGAGGCATTAAATAAAACCTAAATGTTGAGAGGCGTTAAATAAACCGAAAATAATAATAAACCTAGAGGCATTAAATATGCAAAAACTAGCAGATAGAAGAAAAAAAAAGGCA
>WNGS01006636.1:2995750-3011275 GCA_020271785.1 Procambarus virginalis
CCATGGTCTCCGGGCTGACAAGACCAACCTGGAGAAGGACTATTGATGTGTCAGCGCAGTTTACAGGAGGCTACCACGCACAGGTTAGTTGATCAGGCACCAGTGTTAGCAACAGTCTGGCAGTGTTGTCAGTGTGGGGGATGATGTGACAGTGTTGTCAGTGTGGGGGATGATGTGACAGTGTTGTCAGTGTGGGTGATGATGTGACAGTGTTGTCAGTGTGGGGGGTGATGTGTCAGTGTTGTCAGTGTGAAGGTGAAGGCTGAGACAATGGGCAAAAAGTTTCTTTCATCCTGATGCCCCTGTTACCTAGCAATACATAGGTACCTGGGAGTTAGTCAGCTGCTACGGGCTGCTTCCTGTGGGGTGTGTGTAACAAACAGGAGGCCTGGTCGAGGACCGGGCCGCGGGGACGCTAAGCCCCGAAACCATCTCAAGATAACCCCTCTTGCCCGCGTGTGTTGCAGAGAGAGGGACCGTGCAACATAACGTGATCTAACTTAACCTGACCTGACCTTAATATACACTATACTGATACTTTCCTCTAGCAATATATCATCTATCGCACCTTCTTGTCACTGGTGATATTGTCTCACATGGTTTATACAGACATTACCTGTGGACGTTGGTGCATGAAGCCCTGCTGACTGGTCTCCTTGTTGTTGCAGGCACCACAAGGACCGGGAGAGACACCGCCATGGCTGGCACCGCGGGAGAGGCTGAGCCAACACGGCCCAGGGACTGCAACACGGCCCAGGGACTGCAACACGGCCCAGGGACTGCACACGGCCCAGGGACTGCAACACGGCCCAGGGACTACAACATGGGCTGGCCGTAGGAGCAGCCTGCACACCTCGCCAGCCAGGCCACACACCTTCACGTCTAGGCCGCCACCGTGAAGGATTGCTCCGTCACACACTTGAGATTTATCATTAACGATATACATAAATGGTCTTGTTGATGTTCTTGTTCATCTTGTAGCTGTTTTATGCCTATAACTACCATAGTTAGAGAGAGTGACGTGTAGGAGGCAAGGAAAGCGTTCCTTATCCTATAAAACTTATTCCCTTCCAAATTAAAATATCTTTATTTAGTTACCATATTATTTAATTCAGTTATATATATAACATTCTGCATTTTTATTACAGATTTCAAGCAGTATTTACCATCTGAAACTCGGCCTTTAAGCCACAACATTTACAGTCGTCTCGTCCGACCTCTTGCTCAGCACGTGATACGTCACTGCCAGACGTAAGATAAAACAAATAATGTAACTTGTGTTACTTCCCGTTTTCCCAAACCATCTAAATATGGCTCAGATCAACCTAGCATGTTGTGGGAAGCGTTCTGCTGCTGGTATGTTCCCCCGTCACTAATATTTATAATGATCACAGAGTATTAATCTCTTGCATCTTTTTTTGCAAGAGCTTTGGACAATGTAAACACAGTGTTCTGGTCCCCCCCCCCAGCTATTAATGGAAGGGCTGAACAATAATTCACTGTGTTAGGGGACAGGCAGCCAGGGTGTATTCATACACGCTAGGCTGATATTGAGCATCTTCCCCCCCCTAAGGTTAAATTACTGACCCGCCCCGGAGGCAGCCCCACAACACGCTCACTAACTCCTCAGTACCTACTTACTGCTTTGGCGAACAGAGGCCAAATTGTTCGAACCCTTTCACCAGTGTGGTGAAAGGAAATGTGCCCAATTCTGTCCCGCCCGGGATTCGAACCTGGAATTCTGGATTATGCAGCCCGTCCTTCAAACAAAGACCCAAAAGAGATTCCATCCACCCGCCAACCCCCCAGGTGTTTATGAATGAAAAACGGTTTATACACGACTCACAACTGATGACGTTCGAACACTTCCGGAACAAGTGCTTCACTGACGACTGTGTTCGAACCACAACGCTGTAAATGCTTCATCCACGTACTTCAAATACAAATAATAGCCAACAGAACCTAAACACCTAACCTAACCTATGTCTATATATACACAATATGCTAATATATTATAATATTAATTCATAATAGAGAAAATTTCCATTTTAAATGAACAGCATGTACAAATTTCAACCCGTCCTCGACTCGAGTCCATTACATCCAGCGCTCGACCCCACAGACGCATTCATAAATTTTATAATGCTGTTCATTCAAAACGGGAATTTTCTCAAATATAAATTAAGACTATAATATATTAGCATATTGTGCATATATAGGCATAGGTTAGGTTAGGTGTTTAGGTTCTGTTGGCGATTATTTGTATTTATAGTACGTGGGTGAAGCATTTACAGCGTTGTGGTTCGAACACCAGTCGTCAGTGAAGCACTTGTTCCGGAAGTGTTCAAACGTCATCAGTTGAGTCGTGTGTAGACCGTTTTTCATTCATAAACACCTGGGGGGTTGGCGGGTGGATGGAATCACTTTTGGGTCTTTGTTTGGACGGGGTGACAAATTTATGAATGCATCTGTGGGGTCGACAGCTAGATGGAATGGACTTGAGTCGAGGACGGGTTGATTCAATCATAAATTTATATCCGTAAATAATAATTATCTAACCATTTTGCTGTTTCACAATTTCGTAGACTATTAGTCATTATCACATTACTTGAATGATGACCTTAGCATTTTGGAATAATATAATCAATTAATAATAAAGGGGGTACCACCTCTGGTGCAAGTGTAAGGACCCATAGCCTTGGAGAAGAAAATAAAGAGTACTCAGAGAAGACCTTGTGGATCCTCACTGAACACTTTGATATTTTCTTCTCCTACCACCCCTATTCTTTTGGTATGTGTGTATTTTTTCCCTGTTAGATCTAGTTTCTGAGCGAGATGGCATCGGTGTGTGAGGCTCCCGGCAACACTAGGGTGACTTTCAGAAGTGAAGTGAAGCTGTTCGAATTTATTTAGAAGTATCCCCCCCCCAACTGAAAATACAGTCGCGGTATATTGTTGGTCATGTCTTAGGTTTCTAATTGTTGACTTTTTTTAATTTATAAAAAATTGTCAGATATACAGAATTATTCATAACCTCTAGAGCAAGGCAAGCACAAATTTTACAGAAAAGTTACTGATAATTTTGCGCGTAAACAAAGAAGAATTCCGTTGAACTATGTATAAAATGGTATGATAAAATAATATTTTGTTAATATTGCCTGTTTTATATGTTAAGTGAATTAATAAATATATGTATTAATATTCATACCTTGGCTTCATGAAAGACCTGAACAATCATTTGCTTACCCTATCATTCGGTCCACGCGAGGGAGCCACTGGTTAGAGGCAGGACCTGGCGTAGTTAGTGGTGTGTAACCTGACTCATTGTTTAATATACTGTGTTGCTGATATTAACCTCGAGGCCATTGCTTGTCTGTCTCAAGTGGAGGTCAAGCAGGACCTTGATACACCCCCACACTAGTGGTCAGGAAGACCATCAATTTAACCCTGGAAACACAAACCGTAACTTTCTCTATTTTCAGCTTGTTATAGTTTGTAATAAAGTTGTTTCATCTTGACTTAACGTGTTTATGACGTATTAGAACGTTGTTACAACTTGTTATATTGGTTGTTATAACTTTTTAGGAATTCAATTTCAATTTCTTTCTTTATTATGCACCCCATACCCATCCCGTAGGCGCTGGTGTAAAGGATTACAGAGGCACATAATCGGTTCAGGAACTGAACCCTCTAGTTCGGGTTAGGTGGTGTTAAAACTTGTTCGAACGTTGTATAGCAACGTCGTAGTTTCGGTGTGTGTGTGGCGGGAAGCAGCTTTCCTGTGGCCAAGTGGCAGCCATCCCTGGTGACGTGTACACAACAGGAGGCCCAGGCTTGTTGTTGTTTTTAGATTCAGTTACCTGGAAGAATAAGTTCTTAGTAGCACGGGCTATGGTGAACCCGTAGTGGATTTCCAACCATGATGCAGAAACTGACTTAAACTTCGTCTAGTCCACGCGGAATGAGAAGACGTCCCACAACCGTTTAAAGATGCAAACATAGATATATAAAGATACACTCAGACTGTGTACCTCGGCCCACCACAGGGTGAAGGTCTTCACCATCCACGGGGGAACACACAGGCCATCTTCCCGCCACTCTTCCTCCTCACCATCATCTGTGACCCGCCCAGGGACGCAATGTTCGTCACGGACTCAGGGGTGGGACGCCCTCTCGCCTGGGACGCTCTCACCGGGGTGTCCACGGTGAGGGCGTCCCTCGGCCCACCTTCACCCTGTGGTGGGCCCAGGTACACAGTCTGACTGCCACGGGGTGCTGGGCTCAGGCACGGTATTAGTCTATACTGCTAGGTAAACAGAGGCATCAGGGAGCTTGGCTGAGAATACCATGCTTCACAACCTTTCTCACTAAGATGGCTTTTGACTCATCCAGCACCTTCACCATCACACCATCGTGCAGCACCTTCACCATCACACCATCGTCCAGCACCTTCACCATCACACTATCGTCCAGCACCTTCACCATCACACCATCGTCCAGCACCTTCACCATCAGACCATTGTCCAGCACCTTCACCATCACACCATCGTCCAGCACCTTCACCATCACACCATCGTCCAGCACCTTCACCATCACACCATCGTCCAGCACCTTCACCATCACACCATCGTCCAGCACCTTCACCATCACACCATCTTAGAACTGCCGGACAATGAACCAAACTTCTCCATTATCCCCCACAAACCATCTCTGCTGACCGTATGGAAGGTCAGGTCATGAAGAGGTCGCCATGTTGCTCTTGGCATTTTTCTTGGAGCCGGCGTGAAGAAAATATCATGTCGACAGTTCCGAACGGAAGCCGCTTTCTGGGAGGTGTTGACGGAGGCGCTTGGGCAGGATAGGAGTCAGGCTCTTTCCATCGAGGGTCAGGCGTGATATACTCCGGTGATTATGACAGGGCTGCTGGTTGCCTGTCTTCTGGTAGATGTGAACTATGCTGGCATCTTTTTTTTCAGGGATATTCCTGCGCGGGCCCTAAGTCTCTGGCTGGCCCACTGGGCGGGCCCTAAGCCTCTGGCTGGCCCACTGGGCGGGCCCTAAGTCTCTGGCTGGCCAACTGGGCGGGCCCTAAGCCTCTGGCTGGCCCACTGGGCGGGCCCTAAGTCTCTGGCTGGCCCACTGGGCGGGCCCTAAGCCTCTGGCTGGCCCACTGGGCGGGCCCTAAGCCTCTGGCTGGCCCACTGCGCGGGCCCTAAGCCTCTGGCTGGCCAACTGGGCGGGCCCTAAGCCTCTGGCTGGCCCACTGGGCGGGCCCTAAGTCTCTGGCTGGCCCACTGGGCGGGCCCTAAGCCTCTGGCTGGCCCACTGGGCGGGCCCTAAGCCTCTGGCTGGCCCACTGGGCGGGCCCTAAGCCTCTGGCTGGCCCACTGGGCGGGCCCTAAGCCTCTGGCTGGCCCACTGGGCGGGTCCTAAGCCTCTGGCTGGCCCACTGGGCGGGCCCTAAGCCTCTGGCTGGCCCACTGGGCGGGCCCTAAGCCTCTGGCTGGCCCACTGCGCGGGCCCTAAGTCTCTGGCTGGCCCACTGGGCGGGCCCTAAGCCTCTGGCTGGCCCACTGGGCGGGCCCTAAGTCTCTGGCTGGCCCACTGGGCGGGCCCTAAGCCTCTGGCTGGTCCACTGGGCGGGCCCCTAAGCCTCTGGCTGGCCCACTGGGGCGGGCCCTAAGCCTCTGGCTGGCCCACTGGGCGGGCCCTAAGCCTCTGGCTGGCCCACTGGGCGGGCCCTAAGCCTCTGGCTGGCCCACTGGGCGGGTCCTAAGCCTCTGGCTGGCCCACTGGGCGGGTCCTAAGTCTCTGGCTGGGCCACTGGGCGGGCCCTAAGCCTCTGGCTGGCCCACTGGGCGGGCCCTAAGCCTCTGGCTGGCCCACTGGGCGGGCCCTAAGCCTCTGGCTGGCCCACTGGGCGGGTCCTAAGCCTCTGGCTGGCCCACTGGGCGGGCCCTAAGCCTCTGGCTGGCCCACTGGGCGGGCCCTAAGCCTCTGGCTGGCCCACTGCGCAGGCCCTAAGTCTCTGGCTGGCCCACTGGGCGGGCCCTAAGCCTCTGGCTGGCCCACTGGGCGGGCCCTAAGTCTCTGGCTGGCCCACTGGGCGGGCCCTAAGCCTCTGGCTGGTCCACTGGGCGGGCCCCTAAGCCTCTGGCTGGCCCACTGGGCGGGCCCTAAGCCTCTGGCTGGCCCACTGCGCGGGCCCTAAGCCTCTGGCTGGCCCACTGGGCGGGCCCTAAGCCTCTGGCTGGCCCACTGGGCGGGTCCTAAGCCTCTGGCTGGCCCACTGGGCGGGTCCTAAGTCTCTGGCTGGGCCACTGGGCGGGCCCTAAGCCTCTGGCTGGCCCACTGGGCGGGCCCTAAGCCTCTGGCTGGCCCACTGGGCGGGTCCTAAGCCTCTGGCTGGCCCACTGGGCGGGCCCTAAGCCTCTGGCTGGCCCACTGGGCGGGTCCTAAGCCTCTGGCTGGCCCACTGGGCGGGCCCTAAGCCTCTGGCTGGCCCACTGGGCGGGCCCTAAGCCTCTGGCTGGCCCACTAAGTGTTGCTTGTTTCTGTTTTACTTGGGCGGAGTATGAGTATTTATGACTCGTAAGGTCGCTTCAGTAAGATGTTGCCATATGTGTTTAACAACTTCTTCTGCTCTGTTGAATCTAAGTTGAAATCTTGATGGGTTTGTAACTGTGCACTGTGTTAGATAATGTTCCAGTGGTCTGTTGTGGTTGTAACTGTGCACTGTGTTAGATAATGTTCCAGTGGTCTGTTGTGGCTGTAACTGTGCACTGTGTTAGATAATGTTCCAGTGGTCTGTTGTGTGTGTGTAACTGTGCACTGTGTTAGATAATGTTCCAGTGGTCTGTTGTGTGTGTGTAACTGTGCACTGTGTTAGATAATGTTCCAGTGGTCTGTTGTGTGTGTGTAACTGTGCACTGTGTTAGATAATGTTCCAGTGGTCTGTGTGTGTGTAACTGTGCACTGTGTTTAATGTTCCATAAATGTTCCAGTGGTCTGTCGGGCATTTCTCCACAGTGTTGACATTTCCTCTCATCTTCAGGAACCTGTAAGCCTATTTCCCATGCACATGGGTATCCAAGCCTGATGCGATGTAAGTGTACTTCTGTTGTTCTACTGCTCCCTTTCATCAAACTAAGTGGTTCGTAGTTGGTTGAATTCTTGTACCAACCCGCAGATCCTGATGTTGTAACTGCTGTGTTGTGGTCACTACATCTTTTGCATTGCTCTGTTTCTAGTTACTTTCTTAATCTGTGATAGACTCTGTGGTATATAAATGTCTACATCTCTTCACTTAGTTGCAAGTTTTGCAACTTCGTCTGCAATGTCATTTCCTATTATTCCCACATGACTTGGCACCCAGTTGATAAGTACCCGTCGGCCTTGTCGTTTGAGTGTTTGCATTAATGATATGACATTTGTGATCAGATGTATGTTATCACATATGTGTTCTTGTTGCAAGGTTTCAATGGCGGTTCTCGAATCTGTAATGTACGATAACACGTTGTCGGTGTTGAGCAAGAGCATGTTCAAAAGCCTTTTGAATGGCTAGCATCTCTGTTTGTAAAGTTGAACACCCATTTGAGAGCCTCCAACTATTTACAGTTTCCTGGTTTAACTGCAGCTCCGGTTTCTTGTCCCTGCTGGTCTACTGATCCATCTGTGAAGTAAGTGAAGCTCTCAGATGCCAAGTTTGCTTCTATATGCATCTGTGCAATGTTACGTAGCAGATGAGGATTTGTCCGGATCTTTTTTCCTTCAATAACCATAATCTTAAAGTCTGCTGTCGGAGAATCCCAAGGGGCTTGCATAAGGAAGTCTGCATGTATTTCGTCTACACCCTTCTCAGTGACCGGTATAAAAAGTCGTAATTTGAAGCTGAAAATAGGCGCAGAGAGTCAGAATTCGGCTCAAAAATCACGCTCAGGAGTCAAATTTCCCACATTTCAGATATTTTGAAAACTGCAGGGGGGGGGGGGGGGCAAAATATGACCCATCGCAGTTTTCAGTAATTAGCATATTTTCGGTACAAAGAGTCGTAATTTGAAAATGAAAATAGGTGTAGAGATACAGAATTCGGCTAAAAAATCACGGCTCAGAAATCATTTTTTAACAAACCACAAATATCAAAATATCTTAAATATCGGAAATTTGACTCATGAGCGTGACTTTTGAGAAGAATTCTCACATCCTGCACCTATTTTCATTTTCAAATTACGACTCTTTATGCCAATTACTGAAAACGGCGATGGGATATTTTGCCCAAACCCCCCTGTAGTTTTCAAAACATCTGAAATGTGGGAAATTTGACTCATGAGCGTGATTTTTGAACCGAATTCTGACTCTCTGCACCTATTTTCATTTTCAAATTACGACTTTTTATAACAAAAATATGCCAATTACTGAAAACGGCGATGGGTCAAATTTTGCAGGGGGGTTTGGGTAAGACCATTACGCAAGAACCATTAAGCAAGAACCATTACGCAGGAACCATTAAGCAAGAACCATTATGCAAGAACCATTACCCAAGAAGCATTACCCAAGAACTATTACCCAAGAACCATTACGCAAGAACCATTAAGCAAGAACCATTACGCAAGAACCATTAAGCAAGAACCATTAAGCAAGAACCATTAAGCAAGAACCATTACCCAAGAACCATTAAGCAAGAACCATTAAGCAAGAACCATTACGCAAGAACCATTAACCAAGAACCATTATACAAGAACCATTAAGGAGGAACACCTGCAGAACAACCCAACACCATCGCTGTAAATGAGCGCCATCTATTGGACATATGCGGGAGCTTTACCGGAGACAGTCAGAGGATATCCCATTAACCTTCCGTGCTCTGAGTTACTGCCTCAGCTCTGAGTTACTGCCTCAGCCCTGAGTTACTGCCTCAGCTCTGAGTTACTGCCTCAGCCCTGAGTTACTGCCTCAGCTCTGAGTTACTGCCTCAGCTCTGAGTTACTGCCTCAGCCCTGAGTTACTGCCTCAGCTCTGAGTTACTGTCTCAGCTCTGAGTTACTGCCTCAGCCCTGAGTTACTGCCTCAGCTCTGAGTTACTGCCTCAGCTCTGAGTTACTGCCTCAGCCCTGAGTTACTGCCTCAGCTCTGAGTTACTGCCTCAGCTCTGAGTTACTGCCTCAGCCCTGAGTTACTGTCTCAGCCCTGAGTTACTGCCTCAGCTCTGAGTTACTGCCTCAGCTCTGAGTTACTGCCTCAGCCCTGAGTTACTGCCTCAGCTCTGAGTTACTGCCTCAGCTCTGAGTTACTGCCTCAGCCCTGAGTTACTGCCTCAGCTCAGAGTTACTGCCTCAGCTCAGAGTTACTGCCTCAGCCCTGAGTTACTGCCTCAGCCCTGAGTTACTGTCTCAGCCCTGAGTTACTGCCTCAGCCCTGAGTTACTGCCTCAGCTCTGAGTTACTGCCTCAGCCCTGAGTTACTGTCTCAGCCCTGAGTTACTGTCTCAGCCCTGAGTTACTGCCTCAGCCCTGAGTTACTGCCTCAGCCCTGAGTTACTGTCTCAGCCCTGAGTTACTGCCTCAGCCCTGAGTTACTGCCTCAGCCCTGAGTTACTGCCTCAGCCCTGAGTTACTGTCTCAGCCCTGAGTTACTGCCTCAGCCCTGAGTTACTGCCTCAGCCCTGAGTTACTGCCTCAGCCCTGAGTTACTGCCTCAGCTCTGAGTTACTGCCTCAGCCCTGAGTTACTGCCTTAGCCCTGAGTTACTGTCTCAGCCCTGAGTTACTGCCTCAGCCCTGAGTTACTGCCTCAGCCCCGAGATATCCTCAGGGAAGGGAGTGACGTAACTTTCGGAGGTTCGAGTGCTCATCACAGCTGCTACTGATTTTGTCACTCATACATCAAGTGTAGAGCAGAGGTTGAGCTCCCGGGCCCCAGCCACAGTGTAGGGCGGCACTGTATGAAACTCTGATTTCTCTGGCTTCAACTTTGGCTTAAATTGAAGCCTCTTGACGTCTAGTGACTTCAGTGGAAGCTTCAGCACACGTTGAGGCTTCAGTTCAATCCCAGGTTGCATTGATTTTGACAACCCGTCCTCATATTTGAGACAATTTTAGTTTTGAATGAACAGCGTGTAAAAATTTATGAATGCGTCTGTACTCACCTAGTTGTACTCACCTAGTTGTGTTTGCGGGGGTTGAGCTCTGGCTCTTTGGTCCCGCCTCTCAACTGTCAATCAACTGGTGTACAGATTCCTGAGCCTACTGGGCTCTATCATATCTACACTTAAAACTGTGTATGGAGTCAGCCTCCACCACATCACTGCCTAATGCATTCCATTTATTAACTACTCTGACACTGAAAAAGTTCTTTCTAACGTCTCTGTGGCTCATCTGGGAACTCAGTTTCCACCTGTGTCCCCTTGTTCATGTCCCACCCGTGCTAAAGAGTTTGTCTTTGTCCACCCTGTCAATTCCCCTGAGAATTTTGTAGGTAGTTATCATGTCTCCCCTTACTCTTCTGTTTTCCAGGGATGTGAGGTTCAGCTCCTTTAGCCTTTCATCGTAGCTCAATCCTCTCAGTTCCGGGACCAGTCTGGTGGCATATCGCTGAATCTTCTCTAACTTCGTCTTGTGTTTAACTAGGTATGGACTCCAGGCTGGAGCTGCATACTTCAGGATTGGTCTGACATAAGTGGTATACAGGGTTCTGAACAATTCTTTACGCAAGTTTCTAAAGGCAGTTCTTATATTGGCCAGTCTAGCATATGCCGCTGATGATATCCTTTTGATGTGGGCCTCTGGGGACAGGTTTCGGTGTGATATCGACCCCCAGATCTTTCTCTCTATTTGACTCTTGTAGGATTTCACCTCCCAGATGGTACCTTGTGTTCAGCCTTCTGCTCCCTTCGCCTAATTTCATTACTTTACACTTTCCTGAGTTGAACTTTAGCAGCCATTTTCTAGACCATTCCTCCAGTTTGTCCAGGTCATCCTGTAGTCTCCGTCTATCTTCATCTGTTTTGATTCTTCTCATAATTTTTGCATCGTCAGCAAACATTGAGAGGAATGAGTCTATACCCTCCGGAAGATCGTTTACATATAATAGAAAAAGGATGGGTCCAAGTACTGAGCCCTGTGGGACTCCGCTGGTGACATCTCGACACTCTGATGTCTCCTCCCTCACCGTTACTCGCTATTTCCTGTTGCTTAGATACTCCCTTATCCACTGGAGCACCTTACTGTTACTCCTGCCTGTTGCTCCCACTTTTGTAACAGCCTTTTGTGGGGTACTGTGTCAAAGACTTTCTGACAGTGCAAGAAAATGCAGTCTGCCCACCCTTCTCTTTCCTGCCTAATTTGTGTTGCTTGGTCATAGAATTCTATTAGGAGGCCTGTGAGGCAAGATTTACCATTTCTGAACCCATGTTGGTGGTGTATTACAAAGCTGTTTCCCTCCAGATGCTCTACGAGCCTTTTCCTCACAATCTTCTCCATCACCTTGCATGGTATACAAGTTAAGGAAACTGGCCTGTAGTTCAGTGCCTCTTGCCTGTCACCCTTTTTGTAAATTGGGACTACATTAGCTGTCTTCCAACTTCCCGGAAGGTCTCCCAATTCCAGTGACCTGTTATACACCATAGAGAGTGGCACACTTAGTGCTTCTGCACCTTCTTTTAGAATCCACGGTGAGATTCTGTCATCTGTGGGGTCGTCCGCTGGATGGAATGAACTTGAGTCGAGGACCGGTTGTACCAACTAACATCTCCACACCATTTTAAAGCGTCAGATAGTATACTGTCTGTATTCTATCTCTACACTGTCTGTGTCCTCTCTATACACTGTCTGTATACTCACAGTTAATTACGAGATACAGTTCACCATTTACAGTGTTATCAGTGTAGAGTGTTGTCCTTGGAGAACTGTCTGCACTGTTATTCTATCTCAGCATAGATTGGCTAAGACTGGACACTGATAAGAACATAACTGCCTAAGACTGGACACTGACAAGAACATAACTGCCTAAGACTGGACACTGATAAGAACATAACTGCCTAAGACTGGACACTGATAAGAACATAACTGCCTAAGACTGAACACTGATAAGAACATAACTGCCTAAGACTGAACACTGATAAGAACATAACTGCCTAAGACTGGACACTATAAGAACATAACTGCCTAAGACTGAACACTGACAAGAACATAACGACCTAAGACTGGACACTGTAACAAGAACATGACTGCGTAAGACTGGACACTGTAACAAGAACATAACTACCTAAGACTGGACACTGTAACAAGGACATAACTGCCTAAGACTGGACACTACAAACGAGGTCGTAACAGCTAAACTTTATCCAGCATCATCAGTCTTTGAAATCCATGAATGTGTAACGTAATTAAAATATATAAAATGTCTTAATTAATCCCCTATGATGAATTAAGACTTCCTAAATATTTTGATTAATTCAATGTATTTTTATTCCCAGGTGTGTAGAGGAGTTAATTAGCTTAGGTGTCCTGGCGTCTGTAAACATTCAAATGATGAGGTTCTTATGATCAGAAAATATTTACACCAGGAAAACCGGTTCTCTTAATTACGTTAAACTTTTACAAACTCATTGAGTTAGCTAACTCTTCTGAGTGTGTTGCTATGTTGACTGAAGCCTCCATGTTGCTATGTTAACTGTAGTCTCTCTCTGTGTTGCTATGTTGACTGAAGCCTCCATGTTGCTATGTTAACTGGGGCCTCCATGTTGCTATGTTAACTGTAGCCTCCATGTTGCTATGTTAACTGGGGCCTCCATGTTGCTATGTTAACTGTAGCCTCCATGTTGCTATGTTAACTGTAGCCTCCATGTTGCTATGTTAACTGTAGCCTCCATGTTGCTATGTTAACTGGGGCCTCCATGTTGCTATGTTAACTGGGGCCTCCATGTTGCTATGTTAACTGTAGCCTCCATGTTGCTATGTTAACTGGAGCCTCCATGTTGCTATGTTAACTGTAGCCTCCATGTTGCTATGTTAACTGGAGCCTCCATGTTGCTATGTTAACTGTAGCCTCCATGTTGTTATGTTAACTGTAGCCTCCATGTTGCTATGTTAACTGGGGCCTCCATGTTGCTATGTTAACTGTAGCCTCCATGTTGCTATGTTAACTGGGCCTCCATGTTGCTATGTTGACTGGGGCCTCCATGTTGCTATGTTAACTGGAGCCTCCATGTTGCTATGTTAACTGGGGCCTCCATGTTGCTATGTTAACTGTAGCCTCCATGTTGCTATGTTAACTGTAGCCTCCATGTTGCTATGTTAACTGTAGCCTCCATGTTGCTATGTTAACTGGGGCCTCCATGTTGCTATGTTAACTGTAGCCTCCATGTTGCTATGTTAACTGGGGCCTCCATGTTGCTATGTTAACTGGGGGCCTCCATGTTGCTATGTTAACTGTAGCCTCCATGTTGCTATGTTAACTGGGGCCTCCATGTTGCTATGTTGACTGGGGCCTCCATGTTGCTATGTTAACTGGAGCCTCCATGTTGCTATGTTAACTGGGGCCTCCATGTTGCTATGTTAACTGTAGCCTCCATGTTGCTATGTTAACTGTAGCCTCCATGTTGCTATGTTAACTGTAGCCTCCATGTTGCTATGTTAACTGGGGCCTCCATGTTGCTATGTTAACTGTAGCCTCCATGTTGCTATGTTAACTGGGGCCTCCATGTTGCTATGTTAACTGTAGCCTCCATGTTGCTATGTTAACTGGGGCCTCCATGTTGCTATGTTAACTGTAGCCTCCATGTTGCTATGTTAACTGGGGGCCTCCATGTTGCTATGTTGACTGGGGCCTCCATGTTGCTATGTTAACTGGAGCCTCCATGTTGCTATGTTAACTGTAGCCTCCATGTTGCTATGTTAACTGGGGCCTCCATGTTGCTATGTTAACTGTAGCCTCCATGTTGCTATGTTAACTGGGGCCTCCATGTTTCTATGTTAACTGTAGCCTCCATGTTGCTATGTTAACTGGGGGCCTCCATGTTGCTATGTTAACTGGAGCCTCCATGTTGCTATGTTAACTGTAGCCTCCATGTTGCTATGTTAACTGTAGCCTCCATGTTGCTATGTTAACTGGGGCCTCCATGTTGCTATGTTAACTGTAGCCTCCATGTTGCTATGTTAACTGTAGCCTCCATGTTGCTATGTTAACTGGGGCCTCCATGTTGCTATGTTAACTGGTGCCTCTGTGTTGCTATGTTGACTGAAGCCTCTGTGTTGCTATGTTGACTGAAGCCTCCATGTTGCTATGTTGACTGAAGCCACTGTGTTGCTATGCTAACTGACGCCTCCATGTTGCTATGTTGACTGAAGCCTCTGTGTTGCTATGTTGACTGAAGCGTCTGTGTTGCTACGTTGACTGAAGCCTCCATGTTGCTATGTTGACTGAAGCCACTGTGTTACTATGTTAACTGACGCCTCCATGTTGCTATGTTGACTGAAGCCACTGTGTTGCTATATTGACTGAAGCCTCCATGTTGCTATGTTGACTGAAGCCACTGTGTTGCTATGTTAACTGACGCCTCCATGTTGCTATGTTGACTAAAGCCTCTGTGTTGCTATGTTGACTGACGCCTCCATGTTGCTATGTTGACTGAAGCCTCCGTGTTGCTATGTTGACTGAAGCCTCTGTGTTGCTATGTTGACTGACGCCTCCATGTTGCTATGTTGACTGAAGCTTCTGTGTTGCTATGTTGACTGAAGCGTCTGTGTTGCTACGTTGACTGAAGCCTCCATGTTGCTATGTTGACTGAAGCCACTGTGTTACTATGTTAACTGACGCCTCCATGTTGCTATGTTGACTGAAGCCACTGTGTTGCTATATTGACTGAAGCCTCCATGTTGCTATGTTGACTGAAGCCACTGTGTTGCTATGTTAACTGACGCCTCCATGTTGCTATGTTGACTAAAGCCTCTGTGTTGCTATGTTGACTGAAGCCTCTGTGTTGCTATGTTGACTGAAGCCTCGGTGTTGCTATGTTGACTGAAGCCTCCATGTTGCTATGTTGACTGAAGCCACTGTGTTGCTATGTTAACTGAAGCCTCCATGTTGCTATGTTGACTGAAGCCACTGTGTTGCTATGTTAACTGACGCCTCCATGTTGCTATGTTGACTGAAGCCTCTGTGTTGCTATGTTGACTGAAGCCTCCCAGGAAGTGTGGGGCCAACATCCCCGCTCATCGAATTAGTCTAAATCCGTTTGCCGACCCGATTCCGACCTTCCTCCGCGGTCTAAGGTCACCTCATGTCCGTGAAGGTACTCGTGACCGGACGTGAGGAAGCGTCCTACTCTTGCATGTAAGAGTACTAACTATTCCTTCCCAGCCCACAGCTGAGACGGTCACTAGCGACCTGGGTGTAAAACCGATTGGCGAGTCATGTTCCAGGGAGAAACTTATGGGGTGAAGATAACATGAGCTATGGTAAGGTGGAGTCCTCAGCCAGAGAGAGAGAGAGAGAGACAGAGAGAGAGAGAGAGAGAGAGAGAGAGAGA
>WNGS01006636.1:3037961-3053405 GCA_020271785.1 Procambarus virginalis
CATTTTTTTGTTTATCTTACCACTTTTCTATGACCACTTTAGCTCATGTCTGCCTGGTGTTGCATTCCAATTTTGGATGGTGTCACTGGACCACCAAGATGTGTATTGGTACATCCCAACATCCCAGTTCATCCGGGGTTCAGAAACTTATTTGGGTTTGTTGTGGAGCATCAGACTTACTGCTTTCGGGGTCTCCCTTTCAGTTTGAATCTGGCCATTTGGATCTCGGCCATCCTCCTGTTTAGGTAGTACTGTACTTTTAGTAACAATGAGGACCATCGTACATATATTGATGTAAAAGGCAATTAGAAGTAGAGATCGGTACACTGAATTTGGACAAACTGGAAAAGTTTTTGTATTGATGTTACAAAGAAAAATTTACCTAACCTAACCTTCCTAGGCTTAAAACATGCTATCTGAGGCCGAATATAGTACATATATGTGCTACACTAGGCCTAGGAATATTTTAGTTTGGTTTTGTTGCTATATATTTTCAGACTATGAAGTGAATAGTACCAAATTTTACTATCATCTAATTGTCGAGTATGTTTATGCATGTACGATGGTCCACATAGTTACAAAACATACTATCTAAACAAAAGAATGGGTTGTGGACCTTCACTAGTTGATGGTGGTGACCTGTTTAGATCTGTTGGGTGGTTGTGTTGTGGCCTTCCTCAACTACTGGCTAGTTCGGGATCCCAGCAAGTCTATAAGCCTGGTGTCGGGTTCTTGGTTTCTTGGAGATGGTTCCATTTGGATCCGTTGCAAGTTTGACGAAGGTCGACCAGGAGGCCTGGTCGACGACTGGGCCGCGGGGATGCTAAGCCCCAGAAGCACCTCAAGGTAAGGTGCAAAGGTTGTCTGCTCAGCCTTGGTATCTGGCCCTTTGGGCTCAGTGTCCGACTCTGCACAAGATTAAGAAAGTTTAATTCTCTTAAAAAGTGAAGTGAAAGGAGTTGACATGGTTGAAGTATTCACATGGATGAATGGTTACAACAAGGGGAATAATAATAATAGGGTGTTAAATATATGTTCATTGATCACCCTGTTATGACTCAACTATATTTACTGTTAGTGTGTGTCTGTTTTTTTCAGATATTGATCGCGGTGATATATTGGAACTCATTGATCGCAACATCAAAAGGAATACGGATCTGTTGAAAGCCAGTGTAGAAGTGAAGGAGATTGACTTCTTTAATCATGCCACAATTGACGAGATAATGGATGTGAAAAAAAGTGTCTCGATCCTTCTGGCTGCTGATGGTAAAACTTCATGACTGGTGCACTTAACTGATGTATGCAACCTCCACTAATGTCCTCTGGTCCTATGTCCTTCCAATTTAAACAGGCTGCCCCTGTCCATATTGTCTATTCCCCTCAGTATCTTATATGTAGTAGTTATATACCCCCTTTGTTTCTGCTCTCCTCTTCGAGATGTGAGGGTGAGTTCCCTCACTCTGTCCTCATAGCTCCTCGCTAACTTTTAGCACTACTCAAGTTGCAGACCTCCATATTTTCTCAACTTTTCTTTTATGCTTCACAAGGTGCAGATTCCTTGTCAGTGCTGTGTACGTTATTAATTGTTTCCCATAACACTGTATAGGGATTTGAAAGCTTTTTATTAGATTCTTAAATGTTGTACTTACATTTCTTAAGTTCCTTATACTGTATTACCAATGTTATCTGGTTCACATATTATCTTTACTGTTATCCCTGCTGGTCTCTTCATCTTGTGTATTAGTCTCTTGTGAAGCTTGTGGAAATACGTTCTGGCAGTCTTGAGAAGATGCAGCATATGCATCCTTCTCTCTCTTTTGCTGACCCTGTAGTGCAGTGTCAGCAGTGTGCTGACACTGCACTACAGGGTCAGCACGCTGTTGACACTGTAGTACAGTGTCAACACACTGCTGACACAGCACTACAGGGTCAGCACACTGTTGACACTGTACTACAGTGTCAACACACTCAGTATTGAAAGATCCCAGGGTTGATTCCTGGGGAATGTGACCTTTCACTATAAGCCTCTGTTAACCGAGCAGTAAATAAGTATTTGCCTCAAAAGTTAGGCTACTATTACGGGTTGCTCGTGGAGAAGGTCAGTAGTGACCTAAGGGAACCTTGTTAAACTTAACAGGCTTTCTGTCCCTGACAGAAACGTAACGTAAACATAAACATTGTCCCTGACGATGGGAAATCATACCAGTATGACTTCAATAAAGTTTTTTTAATCAATAAAAGATACAATAATATAATAAAATTGATATTAAGAATATCAATAAAATGTTCTCTTCAATAAAGCAGGATTTTTCCATTCTGAATCCATCTTGTGCCTCCATTGCAAAGTTTACTCTTTCCATATGTTACATCAGTCTTTCTTGGTGACTTTCCATAAATTGACATGGTGTGTATGTTGGTAGTACTGCTCTGTTGTGCTTCATGTCTGTCCCCTTTCTTGAATATTACAACTGCATCTTCCTTTTTCCAGATTTCAGTAACCACAGTTATATCTTGTCTGGTTCTACTGCATTTCCTACATTCCATATATTATATCTGAAAGATTCAGTTCTTCCAGATGTCCCTTTAATTCTTCTACAGTAACATCGAATCTATTAAGTGTTGCTTCTGGCCATATCTTGTTACTTCTCCATGGACAGCTATGGAGAAGCTGCTCTATTTGGGGTTTGTCAATCTTACAATTATGTGTCTCCATGCCTTTTCATGCCTTTTTTATCTTATGTTTTCCCCCCTTATACTGCATTAAATGATGAGTTTGCTATTCACTTCCTTCCTGGGAGGTATAAACTGTTCTGTTGCTTCTATTCATTTCCTTGTTACAAATTCCATTATTTAATTCACTTACTGTAGTTAGGCAACTGTTGTGGTTTGCATCCTGGAGAAGGTTGGTAGTTGACTTAGGGAAGAGCTCAGTAAGCTTAACAGGCTTCCTGACTCCCACAACGAGAATTAAGAATAGAATAATACACGACGGCTTAAACCTGCTATACCAAATTCTGGTGAAGAGAATGCAGGATTTGATGCTCTGGCTCCACCTTGACTGCTTATCCATTGTTCATTGCCTGAATTGATGGGGAGGGGGGGGGGGTCCTTGTGATGTTGGTCACTTGGTGTAACTAACCCTGGCTTCTCAGGGTTTTGTTCTCTGTGCAGTTCATGTGCAGGGTGTCAAACTTTGTTGTGGATGGGTTATCTCGCTTCCATCCCATTTTCACGGAGTGGGCCATCGATGACATGTCTTTCCATCGGCTTTGCGAGATGTTCGGTTGCCCCAAAGTGGACTTCTTCACGTTGGCTTGAACTGTCACCTTCCCTCCTATGTGGCTCCATTCCCCAGTCACTAAGCTTTCGCAGAGGATGCCTTTCGGCTGGACTAGTTTGGGTGGAGATGCATTTACTACTTTCCCCCAGTTCACTTTTTGCACTGGGTGTTGTCCGGACTGGAGGCATATTCAGGGAAGGTGATCCTTCTTGCTTCTTGGTGGCCACTTCTGGCCAAGTGTCCAAACCTGGGCATTTTTCTGTGGCTTTGTCTTTTCAGCAGATCTGGCTGGAGTTTTTGATTTGGGTTTATTGCCATTTGTATTGCTTGGAGGTGGATGGGTTGTTGGTGTCCCACCTGTGTCTTTCTCTGCAGTAGCAGTATGAAGTTGCCTGGTGCTCATTTCAACTTTTTTCTGTCTCCTTGTCATCTTTCTTTGACTTTGGTCAGGGTGGTCCTGTCGTTTTTGTCTCGATTATTTTGCAATTGGTATCTCATGTTTAATACTGTACTATCTCATCATTCGGTGCTGGTAGTGCTGCTGTTGCTCATGTTTGGCGTCAACATTTCTTCGGTGCCATTCCGCAGGTTGTCTTGTGCATTTTTTCACCAGAATAATTTGTGCTTCTCACGAGTCATCCTAGTCTCTTAACAGGGTTTTGGCTTTCTCTCCTTGTCTAGGTTCACGGTTTTACCTGGTTGATGGGGTTCTGGGAGTTCTTCTACTCCCCAAGCCCGGCCCGAGCCCAGGCTTGACTTGTGAGAGTTTGGTCCACTAGGTTGTTGGTCGGAGCGACCCGCAGGCCCACATACCCACCACAGCCTGGTTGGTCCGGCACTCCTTGGAGGAGTGCTTTTCCCAGTGAGGAGAAGTTTTTTCTAACAGTGAGGAGAAGTTTTCCCTTCAACTCGTGATGTGCTTCTTATAGCAGTGTTCTTGTGTGCTCTTGCCTCCGGCTGCCATGTAGGGGAGCTTATGTTCCTCTCAGGTGGTTAAGGATTTTTTTTCCTTTGGACCTGGTGGGCATTTTGTTTGTTAGCAGCCTTCTCCTTTTTCTGGCAAAGAATGAGTTGCCTGGCTTCCAGAGGGATCCTTGAATGATTGATGATTGTTGGTCCTGCCTGGGGTACATCAGTTGTTGTATCCAGCTGCTGCTCTTTGCTATGAATCTATGTGTTACCAAGTCAATCAAGGTTGGTGTGTTATAGGTTGATCCTGTTGTCTTGATCCCATTTGAAGGCTAGCGTTTCCCAGGTCATTTGCAGAGTCATTAAGTCTAGCCAGTCTGCAGTCTACCCTCGGTCCCACGATGTTTGCAAGTATGCTGCTCTAGTGGCAGGCTTTTCCGACTTGTCCTAAGTTCATATTCAGGCTTGGAGGTTTTGTCTATCTAACAGAGTTCTGGCAGCCTGGTATTTGGTGAACATTCCCAGTCCCAGTTGGTTGTATGTTGGTTTGGGCACGTCTCCTGGCCTGGCTTCTCTCCTTCATCTTTGTACCTGCTGCATCTTTTCTCTTGTAAGTCTCCATGGAGGCTTTTGTTCTCCATGGTTAGTTAGCTTCAGGAAGCCATTGGAAGGGCTCTCCCAGAAACCCAGCAATTTATGTAATTAAATTCCCTATTTCTAGTAGAGCCCCGATGGCTCTTGATTCCCGCCCTTCCCTTGAAGTTCATCAGTGGGTTGTTCATCAGCTCTAGAACTGACCAGGGAACCTGGCTGTGGGCTGGGGCCTTGCCACGTGCTGGCCTCCAAGTGGGCTGGGGCCTGGCCACGTGCTGGCCTCCAAGTGGGCTGGGGCCTTGGCCACGTGCTGGCCTCCAAGTGGGCTGGGGCCTTGCCACGTGCTGGCCTCCAAGTGGGCTGGGGCCTGGCCACGTGCTGGCCTCCAAGTGGGCTGGGGCCTTACCACGTGCTAGCCTCCAAGTGGGCTGGGGCCCTGCTGCCTCCACGTGCCTGGCCTCCAAGTGGGCTGGGGCCTGGCCACGTGCTGGCCTCCAAGTGGGCTGGGGCCTGGCCTCCAAGTGTACTGCTGGCCTCCAAGTGGGCTGGGGCCTGGCCATGTGCTGGCCTCCTAGCGGGCTGGGGCTTGGCCAAGTGCGGGCCTCCAAGCAGGCTGGGGCTTGGCTACATGCTGGCCTCCTAGCTGCCTAGGGTTTGGGCCACATGCTGGCAACTATCCTACCTTGAGGTTACCTTGAGGTGCTTCCGGGGCTTAGCGTCCCCACGGCTCGGTCGTCGACCAGGCCTCCTGGTTGCTGGACTGATCAACCAGGCTGTTGGATGCGGCTGCTCGCAGCCTGACACAGCCTTTGTATCAGTGCTAACTTGTTTGTGGTTTCGAGGCTTTGTTTTCTGTGAACCTTCCAGTTGTCTGTAAAGCTTCGCTGACTTTCTGGATGCTCTCCCAGTGGGGAAAAGTATCACTTGCTCTCTCCACCTCTGTGAGGGGGGCCAGGCACTGGTTCTGGTCTCTGTCAGCTAAACAGAGCTCCTGTGACTGATGTGAAGCATCAGCTGGAGCAATCTCGGCAAGATAGTTTCAGGAAGTCACTGGGGCTCTATCAAAATGAAGTGTTTCATTACATTCAACACTGGATTTTTTCCCCAGCATTTTAATGAGGATATCATATATATTTTATGATTTCATAATGGCTGTGAAGACCCACTCCTCCCTTCCCTGAAAAAGTTATGCTGCTTCATGTATTTAATAGATTTTTTTAGTTTTTACCTTCTTACAAACCAAGCAAGATTTCAACTGAGATTTAACAGAGCAGACATAGTTAACCATTAAACTGCGCATGGTGTATATATACGCCCTGAGTAACATGTCCCACGGTGCGCATGGCGTATATATACGCCATAGGGAGCCAGGCACGATTCACATGGCCCGCGGCTACACGGGGTTCACACCAGCTTCCTCAGGGCTCTTGTAAACAGACGCCATGTTTAAAAAAAAATCATGGGCAATGTTCTGTGGTGTGAGAGCCATAGTACTGTTGGAGCAACCAAGGCTGGCGCACACCGCATAAGTTAACAGCATTCCTGTTCAGCTTGTGACCACAACATCGCCGAAAAATGTAAAAATATATATGTAACTGCTATTATTTAGCGATGACAATATTACAGATGACCCCTGACTGTGATAAAAATGACCAGGATTGTGATAATAGCAGGATTGCTGTGATAATTAGCGCTATGAGAGGAGTAATGCCATGGGAGGGAGGGAGGTAGCGTCGTTTACTGACTGTGTGGCCACCTGTTATTGTCTGCATTCACCATACCAGCTCAATGGTTCTCTGTGGTGAACACAAATGTAGATACTTATATATAATGTGTGTATTAGTGTAATAACAGCAAACGGATTATGTTGGGAGGAGCCATTTGGGTGACGGAGGCGTCGTCTGCATGACTTGTCTAGCTATGTAGAGGGTGGCCATCATGCACTCTACAAGCTTAGGTGTACAGTTATGGTGCATACAACATGCAGATACTTATATATAATGTGAGTATATAGTGTAATAACACCCCAAACAGTATTGTTGGGGGAGAAATTTTAGTGCGCCTGACCTTGACTGAGTGAGGGAGGCAGCCGCCAGCTGGGGCCTGGCGGCTGCCTCCCTACACACAGTCAATGGCTGACTGTGTGTAGCGACGTCTTAGTGCCTAAACTAACTATATCAGCTTAGTTGTACAGTTGTGGTGAACAAAACATGTAGATACTTATATATAATGTGTGTATTTAGTGTAATAACTGCAAAACCATTTGTTTATTTTATGAACGTAATAATTGAATCGCTAATATGAACATCATACTTTTGAGCATAGCGATGATTCACACATTTTATTATATAAACCTTCACACTACACACTATTGAATAATATTACTGCAAAAACTAAGAAAAAAATCAGAGACATTGAAATAATTAGGTAATAATACCTTTGTGGCAACTCCCGCCTGTCAGCTCGGGTGATGCTGACCGTCTCTGACGACAGCTCTGTCAACGCCCACATTTTGCCAGACTTACTCGGCCTATTGCGCCCAAAATGTCACCTACGATTTTATTTTTTATTTTTCCCGTGCTCAGGGAACACAAATTAACATTTTAGAAAACTAAATTTTTTTTTAGAATTTTTTGTTTTCTTCCCCATAGGGGTGTAAATCTCCTCAGGACTTCTTAGCAGCTTAAGTGTTAAATATGTAGAACATAATCTTACTGAAGCAAACATTTGAGTCAAATACTTATACACTCGCCTAAGTAAGACTGAAACGAGAAACGAGGAACACTTGGTAGGCCGGCCAGAGGCTTAAGACCTATGCAGGAATATCCCTCAAAAAAAAGAAAAAAAAATTTTTTTATAATGAGACGGGGTCTGTTGCTTGGTCAGTCATATTCCTGGTTTATTTGTGTAGTGAAGCGACATAGACAAAAGGAAAGCTTGTGAATAGAATTGTAGGAGAAAACTGCAAAATTACTCACTTTTTTCCATCTTTTCCCAGTGGTGTACCATGACCAGCTAACTGATGCCTTCTTCAGAACAATCCTTCGTCTGATGAGTGACCCACCAAACAAAAGCTTGTATGTTGCTCTTGAAAAGAGGTGAGTAAGACTTGGATAACATATGAACAAAAATAGCCTATTGTATTTTTTATCTTTTTTGTGCAAAATAACTTAATGCTTCACATTACAGTATTTACTTACTCGTTATGATTGTTTTGTTTATTTCTTCCATTCATGCAGGACATGTCTTATGTCTTCCATTAGAATTTTTTTCAGTGTGAGGTTCAACTCTGATAAAAAGTGCATAACCAATGCTTGAGATGTTGATGATGTAACAGTACTGTACTGTACTGTACGGTTGCACTTTTCTACCAGTCGGGGTCTGTTTTGGGGCACCTACCTTTCTGGGTGTTTAACCTCGGTCAATGGCAGACATGAATATACTCTCAAAGAGTGGAGTTTTTATAGGCCATTGTTCCCTTCGCCTCTCTGAGGGGACCAGGTTCTGGCTCGTGGTTCCTGGTAGGCATAGAACTCTCTATGGCTGAAGCCCCAGACTAATATAGCTAATATCAGTCCAATAGCACCAGAGAGCCTCCGGGGCTCGCCCAGAAAATGGTGATTCATTACATTCAATGCTGTTTTTTTCTATGATCCTTTAATTGTTCCATTGCATGTCTTTCTTCTTTATATCTTTATCAGTTTGTTTTATTTGCTAATACTAGTAAATTATCATCACTTTTACTTTATTAATTTAATTCTTAATAAATTATAATATGCAGAATAAAAGTTGCAATAGCCCTCACCCTATTCAAGCCTAAACCATGAAAGTTTGAAATTAATGCATAAATTATAAGTTCATCCATCAACTTTGTATTTGCTTCTTGTGACAGATTTGTCTTCACCCAAGAGGACATGGACACCGTAGCTCCATGTTATGAGCACTTCCTGCAGGGCCTTGAGTGGCTGGCCTCTCAGAATCTCTCTCAGATTGACTGGACGATGGAGCAGCTCTCCACTGACTTTGAGCAGTACTTCACCTATGAGCGCACAAGACACTTAGTCTTGTGGAAGATCCAGGCCACACTCAAGTGACGTAAAATGTCTCCTAGTGTGACGTAATATTTTCATATTCAAGATTGTAGACTTGAGTCTCTCTCTATTGATGGAAATTGAGTATTTGGCAAAGTATTTGATGCTATCCGAGATTTAAATGTTTTCCTGGGTAATAATTTTTTTAAGTTTCACAAAGTGCAGCCCTGGCAGAATGATGTATCTTTTTGGACATATATATAATATAAAGACATTGTAATATGTTGTAATATGTTGAAGTATTGATGACTTTTTCAATACTGATTTGGCATTGAGTACATTCTTGTTAGATTACATTGAAGGTATAATTATATCAAGTTGCTCATTAAGAATTTACATACTGTACTAGAGAACTTTTAATAGTTTACAACAAATTTCCCAATGTGGAGAATATTATGAATGTATATTTGCTGTGGTGTTGTCACTTGTGTCACAGAGGTCTGTGGGCACTCTTGATAGGTAACATTTTAATTGTCAAATGCTCATATCAACCAATATTTTAACTATGTAGAAGTACAGGCAGTTCCCCAACTATGAACAAGTTACGTTCTGAGAAAGTGTGTGTGTGTAAAGCAGTTGTTTGGAACACAGGGAGATTTTCCATAGATGCAATGCTATTAAATGGGAAATGCATTTCGGGGTCACCAAAAA
Organism: Procambarus virginalis; assembly: GCA_020271785.1. Taxonomy (NCBI): domain Eukaryota; kingdom Metazoa; phylum Arthropoda; class Malacostraca; order Decapoda; family Cambaridae; genus Procambarus; species Procambarus virginalis. Next base: position 3,047,487 of record WNGS01006636.1, read on the forward strand.
CCTTCGTAAAATCAAATTTTTTCGGACATATAATATAAAAAGGGAAGTGATGCAGGATCGGAAGAGGGTGGCTGGTCATTTTCAGTGTCACTGGCTATGTTTGATGTGGGAGATACAGTGGGTTGGTGGCAAACACCTGTGGGTCATCGTCAGTGTCATTAGCCACTGCCGAAGTTGATGGTTTTGGGTTGGACTTTTCTTAAAAGAATATTGAGGCAATTAATAGTGACTTTTTGACAGGCTGGGCTGGAGACTTTGTTAGGAAATATTTTCTCAAAGTAGTTTGCACAACTATCTTCTTTTCCAGGTAAATTTGCTTGTAAGGTGCAAGGCTATTAAATATAATTTGTCAAACTTTTGATATCTCTCAGCATTGTTGTCTTGCTCTTCCAAAATTGCCAAACCATCATCTATGAGAGCTTAAATGCCTCTGCTAGTCTCTTGGCTAACTTCATCTTTGGGTTGACAAGGTACTGGCTTGCCTTTTCCTTGGCACTGGTGCATTATCAACATTCTTCGTCTTCCTATCGGCCATTGTTAATGGTATTTTCCAAAGAAAGCACAGCACCGGCTAGTCTGGGCGCAAGAAAATGCTGACTGAGGCAGTGTGGGTTTCACAGAAGTCACATCTCGCACACAGTGGTTCACCAACTTATTTTAAAACCTACCTAATTGAACTCGGCCAAACCTAATCTTAACCAAACAAACCTAATCTAACCTATATGAGGCTAACATGGCATAATCAAAGTTAATACATTCTAACAAAATGATATACTTTATATATATACAGTACTGTATAGTTTTGACAATGGAAAATAGCTGTCGAAAAGGTTGTGTATGACTTGACAATACCCAACTGCTGTTTTGTACAATACAATACAGTACTCTACAGTACTCCACCTGCCACGTAAATGTTTTAGCACACTGCCCCAAAATTCAAAGGGAGGATTCTGGAGAGTTTGTACAATGAGTATGCATGAAGTGGGTACAGGGGGGACCTGAGAGAATGTTAGTAAAGTGGGAATTCCCTGTCCAGTATATAATTTTGTCATACAAAATATGCTTAAAATGCATTTATAATGTAAAATATCAAATAATGCAATACCAGTACTACATGTAGTTATTTTGTATTGCCATGTGCTTTAAAAACAGTAAGATTTTCCTTGGGTTAAAGGTGTCGTGTGTGTGTGTGTGTATGATACCTATCATTACGTTAGTTGTACAGTACTTTAAAAAGTATCTGTAGCCAGTATGTATTTTATAATTTTACTGTTATACAGTAGTAGAAGTATTATGGTGCTATGATATCTGCCAGTATTTGGCACTTATTTGTGGGATTTATGGGGAACTTGGCAACAAAATGTATTATGTTGCCTGTAAAGTTCACTGAACATTTATGTTAAGGGTCTCGATTGGGTTAACAAAGATCAAATATAAAACATTGAGATTATGATAACATTTTTGTTTGACAAATGCTGTTCAATAGAGACTGAAAATGTTTGCACCAGCTCACTTGAAAATGGAGATACAAATTATTAACCCCAAAAAGAATATAGCAACAAATGCTAAGTGTTTCAGTGTTATATTGCAAATTAATTATTCAGGCTTATTTAAGAGTTTATATATTAACTTAATTATGCTCTTTAATAATAAATTATTTAAATGTCATATGGCCTGTGAATTTTAATGAGATTATTTGTTTCAATATATATATATATAAAGTTCAATGATAGCTAAAATGAAGTATGGTGCACTATACCAAAGTCAAATACTAAATATTAACCCAAAATTGTGTTTACCTGCATTTAAAGTAACATTGGAAAAAAGGCTGAGAATGGCATGATAAGTAAAGAATCTTTGTGGAATTAATGCAAACATAAGAAAAGGAGTTTGAGAGCCTTCACCCTCTGAATAATAATTGTTTTGGTGAGAATATCTTGAGAATTTTATTCAGTGATGCTTATATTTACATTGATTTACAGTGATCAAATATCATGCATTTTGCCTGAAAAATTAAAAACAAAATTTGCAACTGAGGCCTTCCACCCCATATGTCCCACCGCTGACTGTAATATATAAACAAAAGCACATTGGGGAAGAGGGATGCATTTAAATATTACGAGAAAAAGCTCATAATTTTTTTTATCTATATAAAAACTACCCTACAACATTGTCAAAATGTATAATTTTCCCATTTTCTTTTTACCGATTGTTTCAAAATTTTTTGTAAAAAAAAAAAAAAAAAAAGTGTCGAGGACCGTTTAAACTTGCAAAGGTCAAAGGTCAAATATGCAGCTCAAAGTGTATATATTTATTTTCCTCCTAGGAAGGATGCATGGTTTTTGTTTTACTAGCCACTGTTTAGTACAGTATAGAGAAAAGGTATATTTCAATAAACCGACATACAAGCTATTTCAATTTTTATGTTTTTAAGACACATGACCTTGGGCCAGATTCACGAAAGCACTTTCGCAAACGCTTTGAACCTGTACATCTTTTCTCAATCTTTGGCGGCTTTGTTTCCAATTATTAAACAGTTAATGAGCTCGGAAGCACCAGGAGGCTATTTATAACAATAACAACAGTTGAATGGGACGGTTTCATGCTTGTTAACTGTTTAATAAATGTAACCAAAGCCGTCAAAGATTGAGGAAAGATGTACACGTTCGTAAGTGCTTGCGTAACTGCTTCGTGAATCTGGCCCTTTGGACTTAAAGTACAAATATATTTTTGTGAAGCATTTATTGTACTTGTGTTCATTTATCTCTAATATGATTTACAATTACTTGTCATCTCTATAGGCACCACGTGTGGCATCTCTTGTATGGAGCTGTACAGCTAATGTTAAATTTGTTACAAGTATTCTAAGGACCGACCATATCCAAACTGCTTATTAAACTGTCATCTCTTCTTGTTGCTGGAAATTATTTTTGGTCTTCAATAATTAGGTTTCAAAGTTGCTTGTAGACACCATACTTAAAATTACTTGCCAGTTTTGATACCGAGACATTGTTTTCTGCAAGACATTGTTTTTATTTGGGACAATATAGAATTGTCTTTACTGTTGTATTCTTTAGTTCAATATCTTAGTTGCATGAATGGATGTTGGTCCACAGTGCTGCCAAATTTTGTTAAGTTTTCTGGCCTGCACACCGTCTCTTTACTGTCATTTGCTTTTGTGTGTGTGTTTGGCGAGTGAAGGTTCATTTGACAGTAGCCAAGATATTGTTTATTTTATGGGAAGAAATTAAAAAAAATGGAGAAAGCTAAATTTTGATTGAAGATGCCTAATTTTCAAGAAGTGTGCCTTTTTAAACTATGACAATTTTTAACAACTCTAATTCTGTTAAACTTTGTTTCAATAAGTATTAAATTTTCCATTATTAATTTGTCATAAATATATTCTTCAGTTTAGTTTTGATGATTAGAGGTTCCCCTTACTGTACTTTTGTTTATTCAATAAAATTGATGAATTTATACAGCAGTTTTGTATTTCCCAAAGAAACGGACCATGGACTCGAGTCTGTGTGAACAAAACATCCATATCTTCAGCCATATTATTGTGACTCATCGTCTGCATTGCTCAGATGCTGGGTTTGGTTTGAAGTCGCTTTCAATGCCTTGGGAGTCATTTTCAAAGGTTTCCATCTTCCTGTATTGGGCCTTCATTGGTTACCACAGATTTCTGTTGGTACCTCTTACAGAACTCGGACCTCTTTTCAGTACACGTCTGTCTCTGTTTATTGGCTGTGAGGTCTCGAGTTTATCCTGGCTGGCTGATGACCCCCTCTCTCTCCTTCGGGGCTTGGCAAGGAGTTGTGCACTTGATTGGCAAGCGAGTTCCGTTTTATGCTTTGCTTGGAACCGGCCTGTTTGCTCTGGTGCTCTCCAAGGAGAGTGCCAGAGCAAAGAGGCAAATGGTAGCTCCATTCGCAGCTGCCTGCACCTTTCTGAGGCACTTATTACAGAGGACCATTAGGTGCTTTCGCAATTGGTGGTTTGGGTTCTTGTAGAGGGGCTCTCTGAGCATCTCTGTGAGGATGTGGCATCATTGTAGACCACTCTGGCTGTGGAGGTGTGAAGGCCTCGAGACCTGTGGTACTGGCCTTGGCAACCTTGCTCATAATGCATGCCCCCTCCTCTTCAGGGACCATTGGAAGCATTTTATTTTACCCATCTTGTGCATCAACAGGCTGTATTGGGCTATTCTTTAGATTTAGCTTTGTCTCTTACCCTTTTGTTCTGCTTTCCCCTAATCATCTCTCCTCTTTCCTGAGTATGTCAGTGCGCAGATTGTCTGCGATTACTTTCTATTGCCACATTGCTGATCACTTGCTGTTTTGCTGTGGTTCTGCCTCCACTACGATGCAGTTTGGTAAGGTGGGTGCCTCGCCTGCTGTTAGTCGAGGTAGGTCCTCGGGGTGGATCCGATTCTTGGGCCATTGCACTTCCTGGTGCGAGTGCCTCCTCTGCTCGACGTTGCAACTATGTATCGCATTGTGGAATGGTTCTGCTTGTGTGTTCTGGCCCTTTCATGGTTTGTTTCTTCAATACCACCGTGGGGGTCATGTGGCTCATGTTGCCAGCTCGTGGTCCCACAGTCCATGGGCTTTTTGGATCGTTTCTTTCAGCCTGTGGAGTTGGTCATGATTCCCCTATTTTTGGGGTTGAATCTTAAGGGTGAGGAATCTGCCCAGGCACTGCAGCAAATCATTGTGGGTTAGTTGGCCTCGAGATGACCTCATCCCTTCGTGGGTGTCCCAGTTGTTCTTGGTCCTGAAGCAGGATTCGGCAGACGTATGGAGCATCCTTGATCTGTCCCAGGACCTCCAGGATGTTTCTCTGCTTCCTAGGTTCAAGGACTGACAAGGTTGTGTTGTGGGGTGTCAGCCTTGCTGCTTCACAGTTTTTCCCTTTGACTTGAATCTGATTCCCCATCCCCTATATGTTTACTAGGTAAGCATGGGTCATTGTAGCCCAGCTACATCTCTTATGGGTTCGTATGTTAGCCTGCCTCAATGACTGGCTGCTGTGGGGGCCCCCAGTCAGCCCTCATGTCAGCTGGCCAAGGATATGTTTTTTTCAGGTCACCAGGTTCAGGTTCCTGGTGAACTGGGAGAAGTCCCAGGTGGTTCCATCCTAGATTCTTTGGCGTCAGTGAAAGCTGTCCTGTATTTTTTGCCATAGTTGGTTTATAATCAGCAGCTCATGCCTAATACTGTCACCTCTTATCGGTTGGTGTTGGTGGAGCCTCTGTTGCTTGTGTTCTGTGTTGACACCTCCACAGTGCCATTCCACAGGTTGTCTCGTGTGTCTCTCTCCAGGCAGTGTTGCTCCTCCTGGTCTCTTGACCGGACTTTGGTCTCTCTCTCTCTCTCTCTCTCTCTCTCCTCTCTCCGTTTATGATTTTCCTTCAGTTCGTGACGTGTTTCTCAAAGCTGTATTTTTATTGGCTCTTACCTCCGGCTGTTGGGTTGAGAAGCTTCAGGTTCTTCTCTGGAAGCAGGGATTCTGTTCTTTTGATGGGCAGTTTGTTCGTTTACAGCCTACTTTTCAGGCGAAGAATGAGTCTGCTAACTTCTGGAGAGGTCCTTTGATGACTGATTTTTGGCTCTGGATCAGCCGCATTCGAGCTCTTTACCCTAGGCCTCGGCCAAGCTCCCAGCTCTGTTATAGGCCTCGTCTCAGCTATCACAACACGTCGCTACATTTCCAACAACGAACTGCTGTAATCAAGACTATCTAAAATATACACCAAAAGCCACTAAAGTCTTTGAGTCTCATCACCCAAACTCGTATACGCAAACATATGTTACAATACAAATGTCACGAGACTATCTTTATAAAAGGCAGAAAAATATCGACAGAAAATTGCTGATTGATCAGCCTTACCTCATATCTGCAAGCTTATGGGGGGGG
>WNGS01006636.1:3061456-3072980 GCA_020271785.1 Procambarus virginalis
ATCGCCTCTTTTTCTTCTAATTTTAGAATTTTTAATGCCTCTAACCTCTCCTTGTAGCTCTTGTCCTTCAGTTCCAGAAGCCATTTAGTTGAATGAGTTTGCTCCTTTTCCAGTTTGTTGATGTGCTTCTTAAGATATGGGCACCATACAACTGCTGCATATTCCAGCTTTGGTCTAACAAAAGTCATGAACAGTTTCTTTAATATTTCACCATATGGCACACTGCTCATGCCCTTAACAGCCTAAATTGCCCCTGATGCATTTTGCATTGTTTGTGATATTTGGTGGGGAATCTTTGTACCCAGTGTTTTCTTGAGGGTGTCCCTTGTGGCTCCCTGAAGCTACACACTTGAAACGGCCATCCTCTGTTCGCTAAATGGTGCGTCGTTTACCCTTGGTAGCTTGGTAGAGGGTTTGCGTCCTGAACCTGAGGCAGAGGGTTCACGTCCGGAATCCGAGGTCGAGGTCACATGCCTTAAACGCAAGGCAGAATGTCTGTGTTGGTGATTACCAACCAGCTCATGTCTGTGTTCCTTCAGAATACTGTATATAAAATGTTGTGAAAAAGAAAGTGCAAATTAGTACTTCTTTTGTTAAGTAAAAAATGAAGATTACAGTATTTGGGTTTTAATGTGACCTACTAATAAAACAATGATGCAACCATGAACTAAGGTGTTGTGTTTAATGAAGCACACCCAAGTTTCACATAAAATTAGGAGACAGTTAGAATCACTGTTACTCTATTGAAATATGTTATTGATTTGTTTATATTTTTTTTATTTTGATTGGGGCGTGTGCTTGGGAACACCCACCGGATAGGTTCGAACCCTCATCACGGCTCCTACAGAATTTCTCATTGTGTATGTATGTATTATTAACAAAGTGTAACTTGTTTCATTAAAACTACAGTATATAAAAGCAGTTACATAATGCAGAATCATTATAAAATTCACACTGTAATCAGTCGGCCAGACGTAAAGTGAAACTGTTGGTAATTTTTTATATTAACAGTACGGTAATTAGTAAATAGGAAAGAGACAATAAAACTCTTGTAATATTTTTTTCAAAAGTGTAAGTTATTATTTATTATCCCACTGCTTGACATGTCTATTTTGTAATTACCCTTGTTGAACTTAATGTGTCGGCCAGTAGAGCTCGCTGTAGAACCTAATGTGTCGGCCAGGTAGAGCTCGCTGTAGAACCTAATGTGTCGGCCAGGTAGAGCTCGCTGTAGAACCTAATGTGTTGGCCAGGTAGAGCTCGCTGTAGAACCTAATGTGTCGGACCAGGTAGAGCTCGCTGTAGAAACTAATGTGTCGGCCAGGTAGAGCTCGCTGTAGAACCTAATGTGTCGGGCCAGGTACATTTGAGATTTTACAAAATATTCAGGGGTTCCTGCAAGAAAATAAGAAAGATTGTAAATTGCTAATCTATATAGTACATTGTATGCAGCTTTATGCTTGAGAACACAAATTGTAACAAAATCAAGAAAGAGATTAAGCCATTTAAATTTACATTTTTCCTCTCCACAGCTGTGCTTTCAAGATTGATTTTGTGTACCCACAATCTATGGGGGGGACAAGCTTCCCATCCTATCACCTGTCATAGACTCTGATGGAGATCTTCAAGTCACCAGGAAGAAAGACCTTGACAAAAAAGAAGGCGTCGTGCTCATTGGTTAGCTTAACAGTTCAATAAGCAGTGGTTTGATTTATATAATTTACCAGTGTGATTTTTATGCTAACCTTTTTGAAACCATTATTTAACTATGATAAGGTTGCCTTTATCTGGACATTTACTGGTCTATGAACATGTTGTGATTAAAAACCCAGCATTGAATGTAATGAAACACCTCTTTCTGGAGGAGGCCCAGTGGTTCCCTGAAGCTATCTTGCTGAGATTATTCTTACTAAAAGAGTAACAAAATTAAAAATTAAAAACAAAATAAGAGTAAAATCAGTTGTGGAAGTTGTGTTTGCCTACTGGGACCAGAGTCAGAACCTGGGCCCCTCTTATAGATTTAGGGAACAAGTGACACTCTGCCAATCTACCAGAAAAAATGCCTGAAAGACAGCAAAGCTTTACAGACAACTGGAGGGTTCACAGAAAAACCCTTGAAACCACCAAACAACTCTGCATAAGATTCACTCAAGCTAGCTAAAAACTCATTAGTACCAAATACCCTCCAACTATGCGTGGCAGCGTAGTTGGAGGTGGTGATTTCTTTGACGCGACAAACGAAGGCAACCTGGTCCCAACCCTCAGCCGGTTCCCCCTCTTGGTTCTAGAGCTGATGAACGATCCAATGATGAACTGACAAACCTAGAGGGAGGTGGGGGAAAATGGGGGGGTGGGAAGAGAATCAGCCACTGGGGCTCCTCCAGAAAGAGGAATTTTATTAGATTCAATTCTGGTTCTGGAGTGAGAGACTGGTGGTTCCCTAAAGCTAATTAACCACAGATAACAAAAACAGGAATTAGCAGAAAGGAGGAGAGGCACCAGACACTAGGACAAAGAAGAGAACTCAGGCTAGGAGACATGGCTGACCATGACCAAGAACATTGACTAAATATTGGGCCTTCAGGACCCTGTTAGAACATTAAAATCTTCAAGCCAGAAAATAAGCCCATTAGTACATGTTGGAGAAGTCTACAGCCAAGCTGGGTATCTATGAACATGGGCTTGAGGGTAGACTGAAAGCTGGCTAGACTTAATAACACAGTAAACAAACTGAGAAATAAAAGCCTTAGAATAGAGAACTAGGGAAACAAGGTCAACCAACAAAGCAGCCACCGATGCAGAACCAGTGGGCTACAGATTTTGGTTATGAGTCTCTACTGAATGTAAGAAATGGTTCCTTTCCCCAGCTGATCCTACCAAGTGCCATTCACCAAATGACCCCTCTGGAATCCCACTGACCCATTTTTTGCTAGAAACAGAGAAGGCTGCAAATGAACAAACTACCTGCCTGGGCCATAGGAACAGAACACCTCTCCCGAGTAGATCCTAAAGCTCCCCAACCCTACAGCCAGAGGTAAGAGCTAACATAAAGACAGCAGAAAAAAAAAATCACAAGCTGAAAGGGCAAAGAAATCAGATGGCATGAAGTCACCACTGTCAAAAGAAACTGCACAACAATATCCTCAGGAAAGAGGAATATTGAAAAGGGAAGGAGGACAAAAGGGCTAAGGACCAAGCAGAATCTAAAGACTGGGCTAGGATGGCCTGCCGACTGACAAGGCGAGTCACAGAAAATGCTGCCAATGCCTCCCAAAGGATGGGTGCAAGCATCCCGGAGAAGACCGCTGCAGCCAGGACAGCAAGAATAAAAAACACATGCCCATCCCAAAGTGCACATGCGGCCCGTGATCTTCTACGATAAGTTGTAAATGGCACAGGCAGCTGTATATATATGAAGCTGCCACTCACCCCACTTCCTTGTCGAGAGCAGACACAAACAAGCAGTCCTCAAGCAGAGAAGCAGGGTATATACCTGTCAGGGATGGAAGAGGAGACATGGCTGGAGCCAAGGTGTAGATCACCAACACCTCCGATTCTGGGTCCCTAAACACCATCCAGGGCAATCCCAGAGCAATCAACTGAGCACAAAGCTGTGAATGTTGAACCTGGGCAAACGGAGCCTTTAAAGCAGCAACTGCCTGATATGTTTCCTCCGCAGAAGTAGGATCAGATAGGATTAGAACCTGTGTGGAACAAACCTTTCATGATTCAGGGTCATGAGTATCGCTGATCTAACAGGCAGCATGGCGGAGGCAAAAGGAATGATCGTTACCACGTAGCAAAGTGGATAGACACCCTTCCAAGTCACAAATGGTAAGATCAGGCTCAACTGGCCATCTTTTATGCATAAGTGACCTGATTGGTGACCCATGGGGTAATACTAGGGCCTGCCCAGTAATAAGCCAGTCATGTACTCCCAGGCACTGGGGATGCTCGCCAAAAGAATTGGGGAACCAGAATCAGTTCTATGGACTAGGGGCTGCAAATGACAATCCCAGCATGCTGAATAAACAAAGTATGTGAACCCCCTACACACACGCTCCAACACAGCTTGAATGCCCCAACTACAGGCCAAAATAGAGGAATAAAGTGACCCTTGAAATACCCGAGGTAAGATGCTTCACAGCTGGGCCTCAAAAGGGTGAATGCTGAACACACCTGAGAAGTTACTGTAAGTGCAAGGGGTGGTGCTAAATCAACACCCAGGGAAGTAACTGTTGGATGCATGTAGTTTGAAGCACAAAAAGCAAAGTCCACACAACAACACTCAATGAAAACATGCTCATGAGGCAAATACATATTCCACTGTGTGAATTCTTAAATTCTCTTGGATTTTCTATTCTGTATTAGTAATATTACGTTAATAGCTCTCAACTCTTATCACATGATCATATATATTTTAAGATCTGCTTGAGATGCTGTTTTGATTAGTGGCTTTATACAAATAAAATGCAATATCATACTTGTATATCTTAATATAACCAATGTACATATTTTTTTTTAGAATTATTCATAATCATCATCATCTCCATTACAATTACATGTACTGTACAGCTTCCAGTCAGGTGTACGTTTATGGAACAATGTCTCTTGATTCATACTGTAACTTTGCAATGAATCTAATACAATATAAAAAAAAAATTAGTCTACAGAGAATGTCTATAACTTAAGTGTCCAGAGACAGGTGACTTTAACCTAAAAATGGAACTAATGTATTACTGTACTGTATAAGGTAATAGTAGTGGTATTGATACTGTATGCAAGTGCGATGTGTGTTACGCACTATTTCAGATGTGTTGTGCATGTTAGTTTCATGGCTTGTGTGCTCTACTCTTGCTAAGTGTTGCATGTTGTTTTAAATGCAGCTATTCGGGAGTAAAACCCCCGTGCAGCATGGGCTAGGCTCAGCCTGTAGCTTTTCAGCCAAATTTGTTTTTTCGAGCCTATTAGCTTAATACTGCCTTATCCATTATTGTTGCATGTATTTTATGCCACTATGGTAATTTTAATATTTAAGTTGCCTAATATTAATTCGGTAAATTATTAAATTTTCGTTTATTTGTTGTCTTGCTTATTTGTCAAATTTCCTGCATGATTAATTTAGTTGAGAGAATAATATATGCTGTTAATATTTTGCTTATTAGAATGTGCATTTGATATTGCCCGGTTGCACCTTTTAACCTGTGTATTGACACTCATTTTGTGTTTTCTTCTTGCTGTTGTCTGCATATTCATCATTGTGTTTGTGTGGATAATTCCTACATCTGTTGCCTTCAACTGATCTTAGAGCAAAACCTCTTCATTCCAAAAGAAAGAGGTAAGTTGTCTTCTAAGAGATACTGATAGTTGAAATGTGTAAAAAATATCAAACAAATCAACATTACAAATAGATCCTCAGGGACCAGTTTGCTTGGTCAATGAAATGATTAAACTGTAATTAGTTACACTATATTTTATTGTAGTGTAATTGGTGAGGTTGAAAATACTGTAGGTCACTATGTACAGTATTGGCAAAGCTAACACACACACATTTGGGGAATTTTATTATTTTGTCATAAGATGTCCAGCACTTTGGTATGGGATGAGTAGTTTAATAGGGTATCCATGTCTTGCCCTGCCATCTCGTGGTAATTTCATTACTACACCAAACTAGGAAGGTAGTAATTGACATTTCAAGGTACTGTACTTACTGTATCCGAGTTCGAAGCCCTCGGTAACTACCCTCGGCCTTCGTCACGAGCACAAGTAGGGTACTTTGACCAACGTCAAGTTCTGGTAGTGCATTTGACTTTGGTCTTGACTCACAATCAGGGATCCTGAGTTTGATTTCCAGGTGGGACAGAAATGGTTGGGTACATTTCCTTTCACCTAATGCCTCAGTTCACTTAGCCATAATTAGGTACCCAGGAGTTAGGAACTGAAGATTTATTATGAGGAGGAAAAGAGATGTGAATACCATAGACAGAATTGCCACTGAAGCAACCAACCCAATGCCATCCAATTGCAATGCTGCCTTGGAACACTAAGTACCAAACCACAAGCACCCTATTAGAGCACCTAAAACCACATGCCCAAAGTGAGAGCTAACAAAATACATGTCTGAAGAGACAGAGAAACCCGAAAATGAAAATACAACTGGAAAGGATACAAATCCATGAAGACTTGGAGGGGAATTAGCCATCCCAAAAAAATTAATCTCAAAATTCCACAAGAGAGGCCTTGTCAAGGAAAAATTCTAAGAGGTTAGAGGTATTAGAGATCAAACAGTATTTCTAAAGCTACCTTGACAAAAAACCAGCGTTGAATGTAATAAAACAACTCATGGTAGTACTGTACAGTTGGGTTCGTTCTCGATGCACAATCAAGAATTCCGGGTTTGAATCCCAGCGGGACAGAAATGGTTGGGCACATTTACTTTCACCTAATGCCTCTGTTTACCTAGCAGCATGTAGGTTCTCAGGAGTTAGTCAGCTTGTGGGAGTTGCATCCTGGGTGGGGTTAGTAATTTGACCTTAATGAGGGAAGGGAGGACATTGATCAAAGCCTAACGTGTATGAATACACTCTGGCTTCCTGTCCCCCATCATTGAATTATATGAATTATAATTAAATTATAACATTCTGGTAGAGGCCCTGTGGCTTCCTGTAACTTGCTAAGATTGTTCCATACTACGAGTCACATTAGTTGCAGGAGTTCTTTTTGGCCTATCTTGAGGTTATCTTGAGATGATTTCGGGGCTTTTTTTTAGCGTCCCCGCGGCCCGGTCCTCGACCAGGCCTCCACCCCCAGGAAGCAGCCTGTGACAGCTGACTAACACCCAGGTACCTATTTTACTGCTAGGTAACAGGGGCATAGGGTGAAAGAAACTCTGCCCATTGTTTCTCGCCGGCGCCTGGGATCGAACCCAGGACCACAGGATCACAAGTCCAATGTGCTGTCCGCTCGGCCGACCGGCTCCCAGAACCGGAGACCAGAGCCAGACCCTGGCCCCTCATCACAGAGAGCAAATTCAATTCAATAATGTTGGTCTGTTCTGCACGACAAAGCAGTAAAGCCACTTCAATTTCTTACCTTTTGGAAGGCATTATCTTGCTCTTACCAACAATTAACATAGTACTGCTGTGCACTGTACAACTGTCACCACTTCCTATAACTGGATTTGCTATAAATATTGAATCTTCCAAAAAAAATGGATTGAGAAGATAAGATTACCTGGATGGGTGTTTGTATTATGCGTGGATGGTTTGTACTGTATTATGTTAAGTTGGTTAACTTAAGTTGACTATACAAGACACCCAGGTGAATAATGGGAACAGGTTATTTGATTAAGCTAATGTAGATTAAAAATATGGAAATGTGATTAAAATATTTAGTGTTTTGCCAACAGAACACCAGAGTGCTACGACCCTCGACCTGGTGGGTGAGCAAGTGTGGCGTGGAGCCCTCTTCATGGCGGATTTTATTCTTAACAATCCAGAAATCTTCAGAGATGCACACATCCTGGAGGTGGCTTCTGGAGTTGGTCTTACCTCTATAGTGGCTGCCATGCTAGCCAAGCAAGTCATTATCTCAGGTTAGTGTTTCAAAAATTACTCTTCTGTGCTGGATAATTCCTTATTTATGGAAATCTTCCATAATTTCTCCCTGCATGTAACTGATGTTCTTTTAATTTTTAAACATCTTGCATTCATATTCAGTAGTTCATATTTCAGGAAATTATATTTTCCAATAATCTCCAGGTCTTTTATGGTCAGCAACAAGTAAACGTATTTACTAATAAATATATGCATGTTGTTATGGTGAGCCGGTCGGCCGAGCGGACAGCACGCTGGACTTGTGATCCTGTGGTCCCGGGTTCGATCCCAGGCGCCGGCGAGAAACAATGGGTAGAGTTTCTTAATCCTATGCCCCTGTTACCTAGCAGTAAAATAGGTACCTGGGTGTTAGTCAGCTGTCACAGGCTGCTTCCTGGGGGTGGAGGCCTGGTCGAGGACCGGGCCGCGGGAACACTAAAAAACCCCGAAATCATCTCAAGATAACCTCAAGATAAGATGCAATGATTATGATTGTTAGAAGGAATGGTACGTTAAGATGATGAGTCAGTAGTGTGTAGTTCTCATATAATCTTAGGGAGAGGAATCATAAGTAGTGTACCACATCAAATTGTTTGGATGTGTGATAATAGTATGGTAGACAGAATACTTAGGAGCTACAAGCACTTTGCCCCATGAGTGTAACACTTATATGCTGTGCTTATTATATTAACCTGCCATGTTAAATGGGATTCTTGTATCGTGATTTGATTTGTACTCGCTGAAATTGTGCGCCCCCCTTGAGGGGCTTGAAGTAGAGGGGGGTAGAAATAGCCTAAGCTACTCTATTCCTTTGACTTGTATTTTCTTGTCTCAATAAACATACTTGAACTTGGAGAGGAATCATTAGAAGAAAATCCACAGATCGTCACACATACTTAACCTGTATTGTAATTATTTTCAGGTTTGATTAGTCCCTTCTGGTCGACTCTGTTCTTGTACATTTCAGAGAGGTAATTACCAAAGTGCAGTTACAGGAAAGAGCTATGCTCATGGTGTTCCATCTTCCCAATACTGTCATATAGCACTTTGAAACTACAGTCAGTTTTCACTTTGAAACTACAGTCAGTTTTGAAACCCACAAACTTCTCACTTATTTCAACCATCTACCATTCTTTTCTGTGGGGGAGCCCTGTCGGCTCCTTGGAGCTATCAGACTGATATTAGCAACATTAATCTGGGGCTTCAGTCAATGGAGTTCTGTCTACCGGGGACCACGAGCCAGAACCTGGCCCCCTTTCCCTCGGAGAGGTACAGGGAGCAATGGCCTAAGGAAACCCCCCTGTGTTTGGGAATATTCCATGTCTGCCATTGATTGGGGTTAGGCACCCAGAAAGATAGGCATCCCAAGTCAAATGCAACAGAGAAGCCAAAACTTCCCCAAAAGTAACAAGGAAACAAGCAAACATTTTCAACGACCTTTGCGCCACTTGTCCCTACAGCTCTTTTTCCCACCCCTCCCCAGGAGGGGGAGGGGGAGCCCCAGACCCCTGCACCGGCTACACACACTCCAGTTCGTAGACTGAAGCTGTCTGGGGTTGTTGTCGACTCTGGCTTCAGTTTTCTGTCAGGCATTTGTGTCCTTGTGGTGTTGCCAGCTGAGTGTGGTGCAGTGGCCTGGTGAACTTGGTGTATTGGGGCTGAATGCACTTAGGGCTACCCTTCCTAAGTGCTATGTTGGTACTACCCTTGGGTTCTAGGGTTATCTTTCCTAGGGCCTTTGGGATCTTACTCCCATAAGGATTTACAGTACTGCTGCTCGGTATTGACCCCACCCTCGGGTCCAGCTGGGGTTTCGTGGCCTTTGTTTGGCTCTGGGTAGGGAGTGTTGTTCGACTACTGGGTTCGTATCCTGGCTGGGGAGAATTTACTGGGCATCAATCCTTAACTGTAGCCTCTGTTTAACCCAACAGTAAAATGGATACCTGGTTGTTAAAAGATTTGGTGGGGTCATATTCCGGGGAACATAGGAAACCTTGGCTCCGCCTCTTTCAGCAGATATTTTTTACTTTAGTTCATCACCATCTCTATGGTAATCAAGTGGCTTCCTTGATGGTGTCCCACCTGCGGGCTTCGTCTTCGCGGCAGTATGAAGTTTCCTGGCGGTCCTTCTGTTTATTTTTTACTCTTCGTCGTTGTACTTCGCTTTCGGTTCGGGTGGTGTTGTCTTTTCTCTCGTGGTTGTTCCAGGACAGTCATCTTATGCCGAATACCGTCGCCTCGTATTGTGCGATGCTGGAGGAGCCGCTGCAGCTTGCTTTCAGTATAGATGTTACTTCTACACCATTTCGCAAGCTGTCTCGTGTGTTGTTTCACCTCCGGCCTGCTCATGCGCCTCCTAAGCCTTTGGTCTTTGGACAGAGTTCTCTCCTATCTCTCTTCTCGGTTTGTTGTGGCCCCTTCGGCTCAGGATTGTTTTTCTAAGGTTCTTTTCCTGTTGGCGGCCTCTGGGGGTCGGGTTGCGGAGCTTCATGCTCTTCTCCGGCGCAGGGGGCTTCTGCTATTTTGGTCATGGTGATAGGTTTGTTTGTCTGCAGCCGTCTCCTCCTTTTCTGTCGAAGAATGAGACTGCTGCTTTCCAGAGGGGTCCTTGGGTTGTTGATGCTTGGTTGGTCAGGCTGGGGGTGCATCATGTGTTGTGTCCGGTTGCGGCCCTCCGTCGTTATTTGTGCGCCACGGCTTCTGTGTCTGGGGACGCGCTTTGGGTTGATCCGGTTTCCCTTCTTCCCTGTTCGCGGTTATGGGTCTCTCAAGTCGTCCACAGGGTTATTAAGTCTAGCTAGCCTGTGGTCTATCCCTGTGCCCATGACAATTCGTAAGTTTTGCTGCTCTTGCTGCCATCTTTGGTAACATGTTTGGGCTGACATTCGGGCACCGGGGTTTTGGCGGTCAAAGAGTGTCCTGGCGGCATGATACCTCGTAAATGTTCCTGGGCCTAGTTGGGCTTGTGTCGCATTTGGTTGGCAGTTGCAGCCAGTTGTCTTGACTTTGAGTTGAGAGTGAGCATCGACTGCCTCCTGGGTAAGTCCTCTTTATTTCGTCTTTGGTGAAGTAGCTACGGGGAGCTTGTAGGGGCTACCCAAGAAAACCAGCGCTGAATGTAATGAAACGCCATTTTCTGGGCGAGTCCCAGAGGCTCCCCAGCAACCCTCCCTCCCTCCGTCGACAGTTTCGTGTATTTTGATATTCAGCATCAGAACTGGGTGTGGATCGCCGGCAGGGGGGTCTTGGGCTTCCCCTTCCCCTCCTGGGGAGGGGTGAGCAGCGCAGACAGCGGTGCGGCTCGTGTGACGTCATGCTCGTTTGCTCGTTTTCACATTTGGGGAGTTCTGTCCACTGTTGTCTATTTTCATTGTTTTTAACCAAAATAGGGGTTTGTTTTGGGGCGCTTACTTTTCTGGGTGCCTGTCCCGGTCGATGGCAGTATAGAATGCTCCAAATCACATTTGCATCTATGGGCATTGCTCCTCATGCCTCTCTGAGGGGGCCAGGTTCTGGCTCGTGGTCCCGGTAGGCCTAGAACTCCACCCACATCGACTGATGCAAAGTGAGGATATTCATATCAGCCTGATAGCTCGGGGAGCCTCCGGACTCGCCCAGAAAATGGCGTTCATTACATTCAACTCTTTTTTTGGGGGTGTAGTATATGGGTGTTGAGGTTTAGTCTCTTTGTCTCTGTACAGGTCAAGGACCTTTTTATATTTTAATGTTGTAACATTGTCTATCTAAGGTGAAATTTAGTTTGATGATTTACCTTCCAAATAAAATGTAGTAGGGTCTTTTCTATGTTAGTGGTTGAGTTTTAAGTGATTTTTTACATGCATGAGTGGATGGTTTTAATTAGTTTCTTACAAATATATATTATGTGTTGTGTGTGTGTGTGGGGGGGGGGGGGTCTGCAATAGATGAAG
>WNGS01006636.1:3109540-3121809 GCA_020271785.1 Procambarus virginalis
GGTCCACCCCAGTGGTACACCCAGACCCCAGTGGTCCACCCCAGTGGTCCGCCCTCACGGTCCACTCCAGCACTCAGTGGTCATGGCTGAGACGTACGACACGGTGACGTCAGAAGTACATCACTTCTCCAAGAGGAGAGTCTGGACCCTTCACGAGGAGGCAAGACTGGCCCCCTGTCTTACCCCCCCTCCCCCCCCTGACACAGGTGCTCCACTCCCCCCCTGACACATGTGCTCCCTCCCCCCCTGACACAGTTGCACTCCCTCCCCCTGACACAGATCTCCACTCCCCCCCTGACACAGGTGCTCCACTCCCCCCCCCTGACACAGGTGCTCCACTCCCCCCTGACACAGGTGCTCCACTCCCCCCTGACACATGTGTCCCCTCCCCCCCTGACACAGGTGCTCCACTCCCCCCTGACACAGATGCTCCACTCCCCCCCTGACACAGGTGCTCCACTCCCCCCCCTGAACAGGTGCTCCACTCCCCCTGACACAGGTGCTCCACTCCCCCCCTGACACATGTGCTCCACTCCTCCCTGACACAGGTGCTCCCTCCCCCCTGACACAGGTGCTCCGCTCCCCCCTGACACATGTGCTCCACTCCCCCCTGACACAGGTGCTCCACTCCCCCCTGACACAGGTGCTCCACCTCCCCCCTGACACAGGTGCTCCACTCCCCCTGACACAGGTGCTCCACTCCCCCCTGACACAGGTGCTCCCTCCCCCCTGACACAGGTGCTCCACTCCCCCTGACACAGGTGCTCCACTCCCACCCTGACACAGTGCTCCACTCCCCCCCTGACACAGGTGCTCCACTCCCCCCTGACACAGGTGCTCCACTCCCCCCTGACACAGGTGCTCCATTCCCCCGACACAGGTGCTCCACTCCCCCCTGACACAGTGCTCCACTCCCCCCCTGACACAGGTGCTCCACTCCCCCCCTGACACAGGTGCTCCACTCCCCCCTGACACAGGTGCTCCACTCCCCCCCTGACACAGGTGCTCCACTCCCCCTGACACAGGTGCTCCACTCCCCCCTGACACAGGTGCTCCCCTCCCCCCTGACACAGGTGCTCCCCTCCCTCCTGACACAGGTGCTCCACTCCCCCCTGACACAGGTGCTCCCCTCCCCCCTGACACAGGTGCTCCCTCCCCCTGACACAGGTGCTCCACTCCCCCTGACACAGGTGCTCCCCTCCCTCCTGACACAGGTGCTCCCCTCCCCCCTGACACAGGTGCTCCCCTCCCCCCTGACACAGGTGCTCCCCTCCCTCCTGACACAGGTGCTCCACTCCCCCCTGACACAGGTGCTCCCCTCTCTCCTGACACAGGTGCTCACTCCCCCCATGACACAGGTGCTCCCCTCCCCCCTGACACAGGTGCTCCACTCCCCCCTGACACAGGTGCTCCCCTCCCCCCTGACACAGGTGCTCCCTCCCCCCTGACACAGGTGCTCCACTCCCCCCCTGACACAGGTGCTCCCTCCCTCTGACACAGGTGCTCCCTCCCCCCTGAACAGGTGCTCCCTCCCCCTGACACAGGTGCTCCCCTCCCTCCTGACACAGTGCTCCACTCCCCCCTGACACAGGTGCTCCCCCTCTCCTGACACAGGTGCTCCACTCCCCCCCTGACACAGGTGCTCCCCTCCCCCCTGACACAGGTGCTCCACTCCCCCCTGACACAGGTGCTCCCTCTCTCCTGACACAGGTGCTCCCCTCCCCTGACACAGGTGCTCCCTCCCCCCCTGACACAGGTGCTCCCCCCCCCTGACACAGGTGCTCCCCTCCCTCCTGACACAGGTGCTCCCTCCCCCCTGACACAGGTGCTCCCCTCCCCCCTGACACAGGTGCTCCCCTCCCCCTGACACAGGTGCTCCCTCCCCCTGACACAGGTGCTCCACTCCCCCCCTGACACAGGTGCTCCCTCCCCCCCTGACACAGGTGCTCCCCTCCCCCCCTGACACAGGTGCTCCCTCCCCCCTGACACAGGTGCTCCCCTCCCCCTGACACAGGTGCTCCCCTCCCCCCTGACACAGGTGCTCCCTCCCCCCTGACACAGGTGCTCCCCTCCCCCTGACACAGGTGCTCCACTCCCCCCTGACACAGGTGCTCCACCCCCCTGACACAGGTGCTCCACTCCCCCCCTGACACAGGTGCTCCACTCCCCCCTGACACAGGTGCTCCACTCCCCCCTGACACAGGTGCTCCACTCCCCCCCTGACACAGGTGCTCCCCTCCCTCCTGACACAGGTGCTCCCCTCCCCCTGACACAGGTGCTCCCCTCCCCCTGACACAGGTGCTCCCCTCCCCCTGACACAGGTGCTCCACTCCCCCCTGACACAGGTGCTCCACTCCCCCCTGACACAGGTGTTCCCCTCCCCCCTGGCACAGGTGTTCCCCTCCCCCTGACACAGGTGCTCCACTCCCCTCTGACACAGGTGCTCCCTCCCCCCTGACACAGGTGCTCCACTCCCCCTCTGACACAGGTGCTCCACTCCCCCTGACTCAGGTGTTCCTTATTTTCTTTGAGATGCCTCATTTCCTTGGAGCAACAGCTTGTTTGTCGCATTAATTTCATTTTATCTTTCACTAGGTTTTGTGGTTGTTCTCTGATTACCTTTCTCTCCTTTGATTGTTGTCTGAATGTGTCTCAGAGGCTTGGTGTAGCCATAGTTATGTTTTAACTCCTAAACATGACAGCTATTTAAAGGTTCTATGTCGAGGTGCACATATTAAAAGTTCATGTCGAGGTGCACATATTTAAAAGTACATACTGTAGTTCAATCCAATTTGGGGTTTATGGCTCATGCTCTGTGATATGAAAAATTGATTTACTGAGAATTATATAAACTATATATAAATGTAGTATTTTCCCTTGTAAGTTGATGTAAATATCTTTATATTGTACAGTATATTATTTAATAAAGAAAACAAAATAAAATGGGGGAAACTGCATGTGATTGGAGCAGAGGAGGAACTCGGTAACAGTGATCTATCTTGAGGTTATCTTGAGATGATTTCGGGGCTTTAGTGTCCCCGCGGCCAGGTCCTCGACCAGGCCTCCACCCCCAGGAAGCAGCCCGTGACAGCTGACTAACTCCCAGGTACCTATTTACTGCTAGGTAACAGGGGCATCAGGGTGAAAGAAACTCGGCCCATCGTTTCTCGCCGGCACCTGGGATCGAACCAGGACCACAGGATCACGTGTCCAGCGTGCTGTCCACTCAACCGGAGCAGTGTAGGGCTAAGAAGCTACTGTGGGCCCACCAGAAAAAAAAAGAGTATTCATTACATTTAATACTTGATTTTCTGTACACCCCTTTTGTGACTGAGGACCAATATCAAAAACTCTGTTTTGTAGCTCATTCCTTGAGGACCACTGAGTGTTAAGATGTGATATTAACATGCAAGGTATCATAGTTTGTCAATATGCTTTGGTGGAATTCTTAATTGATTTTATTTTTGTTTATTGTGGTACAGTATTGGCCACATTATTTTTTACTCATTGTATCTTTCTAGGTAATTAAGTGTAGTTACAGGATGAGAGCTACGCTCGTGGTGTCCCGTCTTCCAAGCACTCTGTCATATAACGCATTGAAACTATTGACGGTCTTTGCCTTCACCACCTTCTCATCTAACTTGTTCCAACCATCTACCACTCTGTTTGCGAAACTGAATTTTCTTATATTTCTTCGGCATCTGTGTTTAGCTTAAATCTATGACCTATTGTTCTTGAAGTTCCAGGTCTCGGGAAATCTTCCCTATCAATCTTATCAATTCCTGTTACTATTTTGTATGTAGTGATCATATCACCTCTTTTTCTTCTGTCTTCTAGTTTTGGCATATTTAATGCCTCTAACCTCTCCTCGTAGCTCATGTTCTTCAGTTCTGGGAGTCGCTTAGTGGCATGTCTTTGCACCTTTTCCAGTTTGTTGATGTGCTTCTTAAGATATGGGCACCACACAACCGCTGCATATTCTAGCTTTGGCCTAACAAAAGTCGTGAACAATTTCTTTAGTATTTCGCCATCCATGTATTTAAAAGCAATTCTGAAGTTAGAAAGTGTGGCATAGGATCCTCACACAATGTTCTTAATGTGATCCTCAGGTGATAGTTTTCTATCTAGAACCACCCCTAGATCTCTTTCTTTATCAGAATTCTTTAAAGATTTCTCACATGATTTATAGGTTGTGTGGGGTCTATGTTCTCCTATTCCACATTCCATAACATTTATTTATGTACATTAAATTCCATTTGCCAAGTGGTTCTCCATATACTTATTCTGTCCAGGTCCTCTTAAAAATGTCATAGAAAATAATAATAATAATAAAAAAAAGGGTATGACAATCATCTAAGTTACTTATCTTCCCTATTATTTTAGCATCATCAGCAAACATGTTCATATAATTCTGTATTCCATCTGGTAGATTGTTTATGTAGACAATGAACATTACTGGTGCAAGAACTGAACTTTGTGGTGCTCTACTTGTGACATGTGTGTGAGAAGACATTACCATTACTTAATAAATCTCGATGATCTGCAAATTTGATGATATGGTTTGTAATATTCTCATCTGTGTCATTGATGTACACTTTACGACAAAAAGGATTGGCCCCAAAATGGAACCGTTCACTAACCACATTTCTCCAGTCAAATGCATTTCTGTTTAAGAAAACCCTTTGCTTTCTTTGTTTTAACCATTGTTTTATCCATTCTTGTAATCTACCATTTATTCCATGTGCATGTACTTTCATTGCCAGTCTTTCATATGGTACCTTATGTTTAGTGTAGTTCATGTACTACATCTACGGGATGTCTTTTATCTGAATGGGTTCAAGGAGTACAGTGCTCCTTGTGCATTGTCATATGCATTACTATACCAGATATATAATTAATTTTTTGGGGAGTCTAGCAGCCAGTGTATATATATTCTGCCCGAAACCCTGCGCGTACTAGTGGCTTTACAAGATTGGAAATACTGTCCTATTCAATGTATTCTCACAAACCCAATGTACCTTCTTGTATATAAATAAATAAATAAATAAATAAATAAATAAATAAATATTATATATATATATATATATTATATATATATATATATATAATATATATATATATATATATTATATATATATATAGTATATATTTATAATTTTATATATTATATATATTATATATTATATATATATAATATATATATATATATATATATATATATATATATATATATATATATATATATATATATATATATAATGTCGTACCTAGTAGCCAGAACGCACTTCTCAGCCTACTATGCAGGGCCCGATTTGCCTAATAAGCCAAGTTTTTATGAATTAATTGTTTTTCGACTACCTAACCTACCTAACCTAACCTAACTTAACTTTTTTGGCTACCTAACCTAACCTATGAAGATAGGTTAGGTTAGGTAGCTAGGTTAGGTAGTTAGGGTTGGTTAGGTTCGGTCATATATCTACGGTAATTTTAACTCCAATAAAAAAAATGACCTCAAACATAATGAAATGGGTAGCTTTATCATTTCATAAGAAAAAATTAGAGAAAATATATTAATTCATGAAAATTTGGCTTATTAGGCAAATCGGGCCTTGCATAGTAGGCCGAGTACGACGTTCTGGCTACTAGGTACAACATTATATATATATATATATATATATATATATATATATATATATATACTGTACACATTAGGCTTATATTGAGGTTCACCCCAAGGTTATACTGACCCTACCCAGGATACAACCCCATAATGAGCTGACTAACTGCTGAGTACCTATTTACTGCTAGGTGAGAAGGGGCATTAGGTGGTAGGAAATGCACCCAACCATTTCAGTCCTGCCCGGGACTCGAACCTGGAATTTTCGATTGCAAGTCAAATGACAACTCGTCCTCTTAAAAAGAACGTCACTTTTGGCCCGTATGCGCGATATAGCCAAATTTGGACGTAATTTGAAATGAAATCGACTCACAAAAGTGACGTTCTGTTCCGTTTTCTATTTGAGTCGTCCGGCTTACGCGCAGAGGTTATGAGAGGACACTTTAAATTAACGTTTTTCATAACGTTTTGAAACTTTATGAGAATTTCCTGCCCACCTAACCTATCAGAGGACCCTTAACTTACTGTTGTTGAAAAACAAATTCCTAAATTTATTTTCACATTTTTTTCATTTTCAAATTACGTCCAAATTCGGCCATACGGGCGAACGGCCAAATGCGACGTTCTTTTTAAGAGGACAGGTTGCAAATGAACCCGACTATACTACCGGGACCCCAATGTGCTGGCTTATTACTACAGTCTATTAAAGTAATAGTTCATATGTAAGTAAATATCTTTATTTTAATTACTGAGATGAAATGTTGTACTGTAATTAAATATTTTATCTTGTGAGGGCTTGGTCAAAGAATCATTGTTTACTGTAAGTACAGTACCAATGTTATTATGGCATCTTTATCTTGAGCACTTGCTTTGATAATGTACTTCACAAATTGAGATGCAAGGAGAGGAAACATAGGCTGCAAGGTACAGTTGGCTGTGTTACCTGTCATGTATTTCTGGGGTAGAGGAGTGGGTTCACTGGGAGGGGGCACTGCCCCCCAGTGCCTCCCTCTACTCATGGCAGAGGGGGCACTGGAGGGGGGGCAGTGGGACCCTGGGAGGGGGGAGGGGGGGGCACTGGGGGGGCAGAGGGACACTGGCCAAGTTGGAGTTCTGCCATGGCTAGTGTGCTGTTAGTGGCCTCTACTGTAGAGTACTTTTAAAATACCTGATGATAAATTAGCTTACAATGCTCTTGTGTTAATATTTGCCGATAAAAACAAAACAAAAATGCCTTAAATGCTGCATGATTAGTGGCTTTTAGAAATGAATTTAATCTATTTGTTGTATGTGTTGTATGGATCCTAGGGTGTTTGAAAAGGTTTTCCAAGTGCTTTTGCTTGCTTTGATTTCTTGAATCTGTTGTCAAAATAGGATAGTTTAGTTCTTTGGTTATCTCTCCCTCTTATTGGGAATCTGCTTTTTGCTATTGACCTGTCCTACTTGATGTATGTATTCTGGGCATGTCTTGCCTTCTGTCCTACGGTTGTGGTTTTGCATTCTGTGTGGAACTTGTGGAAATTTGTTGTGAAGGCGTTCTTATTCATGGGGTTGATATCTTCTGGCTTTGTTTGACCTCCTCGATATGGTAAGGTTCTAGGCCATTTTACCCATGTTTGATGCCTCTGCTGCTTTCTGTCTGGGTCCTAGGTTTAGTACTGGCTTCCTAAGAATTATATTATAGGGTGTCCCGGATTAGTTCTTTTTCTATGAAATTCTATGAAATCAAGCAATTCTATTAAAACCTACATACTTTCATATATTTTTTCATTATCTTTTCTAATTTAATAATTTTCATAAACAGATAGATTTATTATGTCTATATAATAAATTTGCTCACTCTGTGGGCTAATATCACTGAGCGAAATGACCTGTCATGTGATAGGCAACTTTCTCACCAGTCTGTGAACTCTGGCCCACATCTTAAGCAAATCCCCTACTTCCCTTTCTGGTGAGCACAGGTCTCTTGATATCATTCATTAACATGACTGAATCTCCTAATAACCCAGATATTTATTCAAGTAAAGTTTGCCAGACAAAGCTCGCTCTATGTTGGTCAGATTTCCCATAGGTATGGGTTAATGGGGCCCGGAGTGGTGTGCTCTTGTACAGTAATATAAACGTGTACAGTACTGATGTACAGTATTTGTAAGCATTAGAAAGGGAAAGAATTTGTATTTAGTGTAAACACAGGCACACATTCTGTATTATTAAACATTAGTAAGTGCACAGTAATGTAAGCTTATACTGTATATTATTGTTAACTAGTAGAGGGTATGGCTTTGTGATGTACAAATTTAGTTTAACTTTATTGATATACAGTACAGTATTTAGCAAACTAATTGTATGCATATTTGACATCAGTTTCATGAATGTAAAAGTAAGTATTGGCCTTGATGATGAATTTCAGGCAAGGAGAGTTTGGCCACAATGAGGTATCAAAGTTGCACCAGATGGCAGAAACCTCAAGAGGCTGGAGGCATGTGTCTCGAGAGGCTACCACACCACAAGATGACCAGGAGGAGAGGAGGAGGAGAGTTTGAATGTTTATTGGGAGCTAATGGCCAAGTGTTCTTTGGAGCTCAAGAAGGGAAAGTAGGCATAACTCTCCTTCATTGTTGATTGCTGCTTCATTACTGCTTTCTTAAGTTGAATGTAGCTTGCTTGGTTGTGAGTTGATGTAGGCATGATCACTATAGCCTCTGAATTATGTTGAATATCTTTCAACTCTGATGTGGGTTTCTGGAAATGCCCAAACATAGGATTCTCCACAGGCCTACCTACATTTAAATCTCAAATGTACATTTATTGAGGGATGAGAAT
This sequence comes from Procambarus virginalis, assembly GCA_020271785.1. NCBI lineage: Eukaryota > Metazoa > Arthropoda > Malacostraca > Decapoda > Cambaridae > Procambarus > Procambarus virginalis. Next base: position 3,117,981 of record WNGS01006636.1, read on the forward strand.
GCTCCACTAATGCTCCAGACAAGCCTTGCAAGCAGCTGCTAAAAAAAAATTAACACAGAAGAGACCTCTAGCATCTCCAACAGTATGCTTCCACTACCCATTTCAAACTATATAAACTAAACGGCTATTAAAATCCTAAATATTTTATTTAAGATTATCCTTTTAAACTACCCTGGTCTAAAGGTGACTTTGTAAGGAACTCTTGTATCTCTGCAAACGTGTGTGTGTGGAAAATTCCTATAATTTATACGATAAAAACAAGAAATTCAAAAGAAACTAAATATTTCCCCTGGTAGGTAGCCCTCATTTTTAATGATGTGCACCAAAATCTATGAGCACCTTTAGATGGTATGGTTTACAGTTTTTTCATTTCATCTTAAATTAATTCAGTATTGGTAAAAGATGTTGATGATGCACTATAGCAATAACAGACCTGGATTCACAAACGGATTGATTTGCAAAAAACATATAACATGTTTCACAATGTTAGAATTTTTAATTTTTACTGAATTTTCAAAACCATCACTATTCACAATATCATTTAGTCTATAAAACACTTGGTCGTGTTTGGTAATGATAAAATACAGTAGTGTGCTATACTGTGCAGCATTAACATGAAAATTTTCACACACACAACTTCAGTATGGTACTAATACTGTACTTCTTCATTGCATTAAGCTGTGAAGAACAAATGTAAGGACAATAAAGTGGTGTAGAGAATGGTGACGGCGGTGGCGCGGGATCGTGGCTTGGTGCCCGCATTAACGGAACGTTCTTTGCCTTCCTAAATCTCATAAAACTTTAATCCACAGTTAAATTTTTTACTGCCTTTTCTTTGTTGTAATATACTCTTGCTATTGTAGTTTATTGTGGGTACTGTATATACAGTACAGTATTTAGTATACAATACTATATAATTAGTTAACTGTATTTTGGTTGTTTTTTAGTGTAGGCCCAGCCAGTTTACTGCATGGCAATAGTAGTATATTTGTCACTACTGTACTGTAAATAGTCTACTATAGTATTCATTACTCTAATATACACAGCCATTACTGTTATTTTCAGTCATTTATTTTATATACTGAACACTGAATGCAGTTGATGATTGGTATGTAAATTACTGTGTAGTTACAGGATGAGAGCATTGCTCGTGGTGTCCTGTCTTTCCAGTACTCTTTGTCCTATGATGCTCTGAAACTATAGGCAGTGTTGACCTCCACCACCTCCACTCAACTTGTTCCAACTGTCCACCACTCTGTTTACTAAAATAAAACTTCCTAATATTTTTTTGGCACCTTTGTTTCCTTAGCTTGAATCTATTTTTTTCTATGACTTCTTGTTCTCGAGGTTGCAAGTTTCATGAATTCCTCTTTGTCAATTTGGTCGATTCCTGCTATATTTGATAAGTGGTGATCTATCGCCTCTTTTTCTTCTATCTGTAGTTTTCATATGGTACCTTCTAATGATTTTGGCAGCTGTTCCTAGCTTGAGTCTATAACTCTTGTCCTTGAAGATGCAGGTTCAAGAATTATTTGTAAATTTTGTCATTCCTGTTACTATTTTGTATATAGTGATCATATCACTTCTGTTTCTTCTTCTAGCTTTGGTATACTTAACACNAAGGACCTGTTGCAACACAGACCCGATGGCTAAGGACCTGTTGCCAAACACAGCCCACCATGCTATTAAGGACCTGTCAACACAGACCACGATGGCTAAGGACCTGCGAACACAGACACGATGGCTAAGGACCTGTTGCAACACAGACACACGATGGCTAAGGACCTGTTGCAACACAGACCACGATGGCTAAGGACCTGTGCAACACAGACCACGATGGCTAAGGACCTGTTGCAACACAGACCACGATGGCTAAGGACCTGTTGCAACACAGACCACGATGGCTAAGGACCAGCAGCAACACAGACCACGATGGCTAAGGTCCTGTTGCAACACAGACCACGATGGCTAAGGACCAGCAGCAACACAGACAACGATGGCTAAGGACCTGTTGCAACACAGACCACGATGGCTAAGGACCTGTTGCAACACAGACCACGATGGCTAAGGACCTGTTGCAACACAGACCATGATGGCTAAGGACCTGCAGCAACACAGACCACGATGGCTAAGGACCTGTTGCAACACAGACCACGATGGCTAAGGACCAGCAGCAACACAGACAACGATGGCTAAGGACCTGTTGCAACACAGACCACGATGGCTAAGGACCTGTTGCAACACAGACCACGATGGCTAAGGACCTGTTGCAACACAGACCACGATGGCTAAGGACCTGTTGCAACACAGACCACGATGGCTAAGGACCAGCAGCAACACAGACAACGATGGCTAAGGACTGTTGCAACACAGACCACGATGGCTAAGGACCAGCTGCAACACAGACCACGATGGCTAAGGACCAGCTGCAACACAGACCACGATGGCTAAGGACCAGCTGCAACACAGACCACGATGGCTAAGGACCAGCTGCAACACAGACCACGATGGCTAAGGACCAGCTGCAACACAGACCACGATGGCTAAGGACCAGCTGCAACACATCCTCCCAGCGAGCATAATAAATATTGCAGGAACAATCGTGGGCGTCTTCAAGATAAAACTGGATAGTTTCCTCCAAGAATTGCGGGAGGAGCCAGCAGGCTCAAGGCTGGTGCGGGCCGCTCCAAGCTATAGCCTGGTGGACCAAAGACTCACAAGTCCACTTCACCAAGAATAATCTTGGTCAGGAATCCTCTGGTCGGGTCATTTATAGTTCTTGGTGATCTATTTGAACGTTCATGATATGCCTTCTCAAAATATATTTGGCCAAAACGCTATGCGTGCTAGTGGCTTCACAAGAATGTAAATTCATCATCATTACAATATACTCTCTTAACCCCAATGTTCATTTCTTGCATATAATAAATAAATAAATAAATAATTATATCTATAAACTGTTATACGAATTATACGAAATAATTCTTGTATACGAAACACCTTTGTATTATTTGACCTCGAGCCAAAGTGTCCATTCTGAACGGTGCCGTTCATTCATAAACATTATATAATCTGGTCTCATAAAAATTAAGTTATGAGGTACATAAACAAGTATATTGATGGTAACTAGCACGAGGTGTGGAGGAGCTGACGCTAGAGAGATATGTGTAGCTGAGAGAGGAGGAGGAGCGGCCGGGTCGAGGGAGACTTGGCAGCGGTGCATCAGCTGGTGCAGTGAGCCAGTGGTCCGTGTGAGGCGGCGGCGGCGGCGGCGGCCTCCTTGTATTTTGGTCCCTGACACCCCGTGTAGTGGCCCCGGCGTGGTCCCTGGCCACTCCTCTGGCCTCAGTCATCCACCCTAGTGGTCCACTCCAGTGGTCCACCCCAGTGGTCCACCCCAGTGGTCCGCCCTCACGGTCCACCCCAGCACTCAGTTGGTCATGGCTGAGACGTACGACACGGTGACGTCAGAAGTACATCACTTCTCCAAGGAGGAGAGTCTGGACCCTTCACGAGGAGGCAAGACTGGCCCCCTGTCTTACCCCCCTCCCCCCTGACACATGTGCTCCACTCCCCCCCTGACACATGTGCTCCACTCCCCCCCTGACACATGTGCTCCACTCCCCCCCACTGACACAGGTGCTCCACTCCCCCACTGATACAGGTGCTCCACTCCCCCCTGACACATGTGTTCCACTCCCCCCTGACACAGGTGTTCCCCTCCCTCCTGACACAGTGCTCCACTCCCCCCTGACACAGGTGCTCCACTCCCCCCTGACACAGGTGCTCCACTCCCCCCTGACACATGTGCTCCCACTCCCCCCTGACA
>WNGS01006636.1:3129588-3164203 GCA_020271785.1 Procambarus virginalis
TCTCTCCTGCCATCCCTCTCCCTCTCTCCTTCCTTCCCTCCTGTTCCTGATGGGATCTATTTCAGAAGTGTCCTGATGGGTTCCCTGAAATACACAATGATCAGCATACACATAAAAGTACAGATTTGTTATTTATTGTGTAATACATCTTACAGTATTGATGTGATCCCAGAGGAAGGTGGCACAAATATTGAACTGATAAGTGGTGGCCGCAATGTGGAAGTAACGACTGGGAACGTCTATGACTATGTACGCAAGTATGCAGAGTATCGCATGGTTAAATCTCAGGAGAAGGCTTTGCAGGTAAGCGTAAATTAATAGTACGGTAAATGTATTATCTTTTTAAAAATCGGGTCATAGGTCTGGTTTTAAAGATACAATTATCTGTCCAACCACTTGGGCCGATGGTAGAGCGACGGTCTCGCTTCGTGCAGATCTGCGTTCAATCCCCGTCCGTCCAAGTTGTTGGGGACCATTCCTTTCCCCCGTCCCATCCCAAATCCTTATCCAGATCCCTTCCCAGTGCTATGTAGTGGTAATGGCTTGGTACTTTCTCCTGATAGTTTCCTGTGTTGGTGTTGATACAGAGCGCTAGGATGAGGGGAAACAAGAAGTGAAATGTGCAGTGCAACAGATTTATTGTTAATATTTCTCAGAAGCCATCCAAGATAATCTTTTGAAATTGGCAAAAGACTGGCAGATGCTGTTTAATGCTCAGAAATGAAGGGTTCTGAGGCTAGGTAGTCTGATTAAGAAAAAGATCTATGGGCCATGATTAATATGGATTTCAAAGGCAAAATATTAGTGCATAAATGTTTAAAATAAGGCAAATAGGATACCAGGATTTATTTCTAAAAGAATTAGCACTAAAAATGTTAATGTTATTCTTTAGCTGTTCCTCTCTTTTTTTAGCCCCATTTACACTATGCAGTGAAACTGTAAATGGCCATTAGTCACTTGAATGCATTCAGCAAAAGATGACAGTTAATCACAGGAATTGGAAGCCTTCCATATGAAGAGAGATTGGAAAAGTTGTGTTGTAAAATTGGGCTCGAGTTGAGGGGTGGTATTGAGCAGTTATATCAACAACTCGTGGTGTCACGCAGTCACAGGTTTCAACCAGGAACTGCACACCTCTTGCCGATGGATGAGATTTAGGCTAGGCTACACAAATATGTAACTGTTTGACAATACTTACCAAGAAAATGCACAGCTCGTGTAACAATTTCTGCAGTTGAAGGAGGGGGGGTGGATGTGTGGGTGTGGGTGGGAATGAGGGAGGGTGGACATGTGGGAGTGAGAGAGGGTAGACATGTGTGGGTGGGAGTGATAGGGATTTGAAATGTACTCGCCTAGTTGTCCTTGAGCTCTGCTTCTTTGGTCCCACCTCTCAACTGTCAATGAACTTGTGTACAGTTGATTGACTGTACACCCCACCCAGCCAATGTATGGCTGGGTTGATTTTTATGTGGTTGTGGGAATTGGTGGGTGTAATGAGGGTGCCAAATCAGAGTTGTCTTTGCTTTAGTGTAGAGATGAGCATGCCATGTGTGTGTTACGTAATTATGGTGTAATCATTTGAAATTATTAGTTGCTAAACAAAAACAATGTTATGGCAAAAATGTGATACATATATATATAAATGCATGTTATGTAAGGGGTCGACTCTTTGCATTTTATCTGCTTGGTACCTTCCAATCCCATACAAGTGGAAAACGGTGTAATAATAATGTATGTATAGTGTATCTTCTTGTTCAGTTTTTATGAGTAATAATGTCAGTTGAAATACATAATATTTTTGTTTAAATCCTGTAGAATATTCGCGATGGGGTGTTCGATGTCATCCCTGGAGGTTCTTTGGATTCCCTAACTGCCGAGGACCTACGACTTTTACTCAATGGTGTTGGAGACATCAACGTTGCCACTCTCATCTCTTATACCTCATTCAATGATGAAAGCGCCGAATCCAACGACCGTCTCAACAAGTTCAAGCGATGGCTATGGTCCATTGTGGAAAAAATGACCAATCAAGAAAAACAAGACTTGGTAAGTAAATATATTGAAATTCATGGACATTAATATTGTGAGGTAATGGCATGCGGCAGCATATCAAGGGTAGGGAAAGGGTAGGTAAGGGAAAGATGTTTCTCTTTGGAGAAGCTGTCCGTATGGAAGTGAATAATGATCAATCCTGACTGAATGTTGTAGTTGTAATTACAGTTCATCTTCTGTAATACAGTATCAATAACTGAGCAAACCAGGAGGCCTGGTCAGAGACCGGGCCACGGGGACAGTTATCTTCAAAATCATCAGCAGATAGTCAACACACAGGTAGGTAGAGCACAACTGTTGATATGTATAGGAAAAGGACACATCAGGAATTATTTAACTTCTAGTAAGGTTATCTTGAGATGATTTCTTGAGATGATTTCGGGGCTTTTTAGTGTCTCCGCGGCCCGGTCCTCGACCAGGCCTCCACCCCCCAGGAAGCAGCCTGTGACAGCTGACTAACATCCAGGTACCTATTTTACTGCTAGGTAACAGGGGCATAGGGTGAAAGAAACTCTGCCCATTGTTTCTCGCCGGCGCCTGGGATCGAACACAGGATCACAAGTCCAGCGTGCTGTCCACTCGGCTGACCGGCTCCCTCCACTTGGCCGACCGGCTCCTGGTCGGCTCCAAGGATATTGGAGTAGAATATTATGTGCCTGTGAGCTGCTTCATGTAACAGCCTGTTGGATAAAGTTATCACTAGTCGTTATCGGGTTCCTTTTTAGTGATGATGAAAACAATTGCTATCCTTTTCACTATTTTTGACTTTGGGTATAGAAGAACTCCTGGAAACCTCTCCAGGTAAACATCAGGTAATTAGACGTTGCTGGCTCCACCTGTAGTTAGCAGAGTAGTAAATGGCATTTCTTGGGAATATTATGGGTTGCTCATAGTTTTATATTAGAGCGAGCTGGTCCTACATTGGTGGCTTTAGTTGCTCACCACTTTTACCTTCCCTAGACAAGAACATTTGCAAAAACGTTTTTAAGATGGGAACAAGATCATACAGCGGTCAGGTTAGGGAGCATTTGAGTAGCCTTAACTTGAATCAATTATGAGGGCTAGCAGCTCCCAGAATTTCCACCTGGCAATAATGAGCTGTAAATGGCAGATTAGAAGTATGACTTAGCTACTGGGTGGATTGGTTTCTGTGTGTGTTGCAATGTTCGTTTACGTTCTGTGAACCTTGCAATTGTCCGTTTTGCTTCACTCCCTTTCTGGGAGTTTGTTCCTTCGGTGAGAGTGATCACGAATCCCTTGTCCCTGTGTGCCTCTCTGAAGAAGGCCTGGTTATGACCTCTGGTGTCTGATATGCTATTAAGGAGACTGAGGGCTGATGTGACTTACAAGTATGGAGCTATTATAGTGCTACTAGGAAAAAAAGGAGCCACTATCCTCGCTAACTCTCTGAAAGACAAGTTTCATTATATTCAAAGCTGGTTTCTTGTTTTTGACAAACTTTCTGGATTATGTTCTTGCATCGAGGCACCTACTGAACTTCTTGCAGTTCTTGCTGCACCAAATACCATGTTAAGCTGAAGTTTAAACACACTTTATACTGTTTTCAGTGCAGTGTTTAATACTCTTAAGTTGGAAACTCGTTGAAAAGAACTTGCTTCCAAAATGGTAAAATACTTCGGATTACAAAGTAGTAGCATAAGATTTGAGGTAAATATTAACTGTAAACTTTCATTAATTTTCCATTTCCTCAATCCCAAAGCTTTGAATTTTTTTTTTTTAATTTCATTTTCCTACCAGTTCATTGGAAGCCAAATAGAAGTAGCTAGACGACACAATGATTCTTGAATGACCAGACCTTCACCATGTTGTTTAACACTTTGCCCGGCCCAGCGGGCCACCCACAGCGCACCGCAAGGTAGGCCACGCATTACCCGTCAGCGGACAACCACACTACAATTTTATACTCTTTACAGTTTTCTCGCCTCAATTTTCATGCTACGTCGTTCATTTTGGTATCAAATTGTTCACAATAGAAAGCTCTAAAGGGATATATGCATATATGGTAAAATAAAAGTACTACTACTGCCAACAAAATAAGATAAAATAGTCATGTGAATTTTTTTTTCATTGTTTACGTCATTATTCATTTCTAATGTTATTTGTTACACTATATCATTCGTTTTTGTGTTTCGTGCTTATAAAGGCAGTAACAAAAAATACCCGAGATAGAACAACCGGAACGGGAACACGGTTTCGATTCGAGGGTAGGGTGAGTGAGTGGCCACCCGCTGCATTGGTGGCCACACACGCAGCGGTGTTGTGATGGCACATGAGGTATAGAGAGAACGGAAAGATGTTGGCGCGTATTTTAAAAGAAGTCCTATAATAATCGGACGATAAATGGATTTTTTTTACAAAATACAGTACAGTATGTTTAAATTTTGGACCACATTGTCATCCTCCCACAAACTACGTTGTATTGATTTTAGGACGACAATAACATTATCCCGCAGCGAAAGTGTTAACTTGAACAACATCTTTAAAGACTTGATTTGTATGTTTTTTTTATTTGCACAGTGTGTATAGAAACGCAATACCCGTAAAAAATTATGGTGCCTGTATACTAAATTATTTTCAGCTGTATGTGGGAAGCAGGTAGGTTCTTCCTTCTAAATTTGTGAATGAAACTAAAATATGCAGGTCAAGTACTGTATGTGCATCTATAAGGAATTCTGCTTAAAGATACTCCACTACATAAAAAATCTTTGGCCATGCATTAGCATATGTGCTTCCTGCACAACCTCTTTGACAAGTCTTCATTCAGACTTGGGAGAAATATGTCTTCCCTGAGAAGAGCTGCCCCACAATTTGATCCTCACTCGAGTCCCAAACATAGCTGATATTTCAGGTTAGGTATTTCTCTTCATTCTTTCTCATGGTTCTCTTCCACAACATATTTGTTACATATTTTGTGTAATAATTTTGTCAATAATATATTGCCCATTTGTTACCCTCACAGTTCCGTATACCCTTGACACATGCATTTATCTTCCATCTACTATAACTGTTATATATCGATTATATTGTAACTTACCTCTCCAACAACGTCTTTACCTCATAAATACAGTACTTCCTATTTTTATTCTTACCTATTTTTATTTGTAGTGTACCTGGTTTTTTTTCTTTGACTAGAGAATTCTACAATTATTCAATCTTCTACCAGGAAATACAGTACAGTACTTTATCAAAATTTTGCTGAAACAAAGTTTGAAGTCATCATGAGAGAACTTGAATGCAATGCAAGCCGTGGCAGATGAGCTTGCTTGCTGTGTAGGCTTGCAGGCTGGAAGCAGCAATTGTCTGGCTGGTCAGACAGTTACTAGGGAAGCCTAATATCAGGGTGTGAGAGTAGTAAAAATGTTAACGTAAACTCACGTAGCCCATAAAATACTTTGTCAATTCCTAAGGGCTCGATACTTTTCACCACAGCAAGTATGATGTGTGGTTCTTGTGAAAGCTAAATCATTCACAAGTTTAATTAGTAACGATAATGCAGTACTGTATTCTGTTTCTTTTCATGGCCATAGGACACTGCTAGAATGGGGCTACCTCCCTAAAAGTGTGGATTTCTACTAAATTGAGCATAGAGCTGTCATCAGGTTCCTTGTGAAGAAAGGTGAATACAAACAAAAATATATAGACAAATGATTAGTGTATTTATAGTGATGNAGAACTTAGGCACTTACTAAATATGGCAGCTTTAAGTGTCAGTTCTCAGAAAGCATATGGTTGTATGAAACATTGGGATGCTGATATTGATGTGTTTCTGCATCTTCTGGTACTGTATATGAAAATATTGATTCTAGTGTGGAAGGTATGGTGGTTAGCTGGATTGTTTTTTTTCTATTTTTATTAGCATTTGTTTCTTTTAGCCGAGGCCTCCTCACATTATAGGAATTGGAAATGGGTAGTTATTATATTGTTCATTGTGTTTACAGGTGGTTGTGGTACCACAGACGAAAGAAGGTAAAGCTAACCTACGTGTTATCCACCGAGATCAGCTGCAAGTGATCCGTGCTGGGGGAAATCCCAGAGTCCCAGACTGTTACCAGAAGACACCGAAGCGCATTCCAGTAACAGAACAAGGCCAGATCCTCACTGTTGCAGTTGATGGCAGAGGTACAGTAATGCCTTGTTTTTATGCATAGCTTGTTCTTTAATCCCTATTAAATTTAGCATTTATGGCAGCCTATTACACTCCCGACATGGCTATCGGACCTCAATGATTTGTTTATTCCATATATTCGCTTGTGATCCGGCCCCAAGCGACACCTCCACTCAGGAGAAAAGCCTGTGTAGTTCCGTGGCCAGCCACTAAGTTGGCAGTGGCACCGCTGTTTGTTGTTTAGCCACGGCAGACAAAACCCACCCACCCTCTCACCGTTTTATATCTGTGCATATTTTTGTGCATCCTGCTACCAATGCATTAGGAAATGCAGTTAATATGTTTAGGGCTTCAGCAAGCAGTGAAGTCAAGAGAAACGTGTTGTGATAATCTATTATCAGAGCATTCATCTTATAAAGGAAGATGAATCTGGAATGTCTCCTGTGTGGTGGGTAGAGGAATGTGTCCAAATTTGAGATTGTGGTTCTCTCTCTCCTGAGAGAGAACCACAATCTCAAATTTATAATGCCAATGAAACACAATCTCAAATTCATAATGCCAATGAAACAAGTTTGTACTGGCATATGTAACCCAACCAAACCTAACCTAAATAACCCAAACTAACATGAAGACTAAACCAGACACCAGAAGATAAGACGACGATGTTTCAGTCCGTATTGGACCATTATTAAGTTGATTGTGATGACCAGACCACACACTAGAAGGTGAAGGGACGACGACGTTTCAGTCTGTCCTGGACCACTTAAGTAGATTGATTGTGATGATGGTGCAGGACAGACCAATTATTGACTTAATAATGTGGTTTAGTCGTCGTATCTTCAGCCACGTTATTGTGACTCATCGTCTCCAAACTAAAATAACAAAATGCAACTAAACCTAACCACAGCTAACCTAACCCAACCAAACCAATCCTAATCAAATGTAACCAAAGCTAACCAAATCAAAGCTAACTAATCATAACATACTCACCTACACATTATTCCAAGATCATAATTATTAATTATTATTATGTGTAGAGAAACGTGTTGACACTTTGTGAGTACCCACATATATTGTTGTTGTATTACCAGTACTGTGGCATTTTGTTTACAGTGTGTAATGAAACGACAATGTATTGTATACCTACTTTTGTACATAGTTATTATTTTTTGTGCTTGGGGGACTTTGACTACTTATCCAGACACGACTACATATCCAATCGCAATTAGGCCCGAGGTGTCTGGAAGGGAGGAAGTTGAGTGTAGTGACTTTTTTGGGGGATTGAATTCTCGGTCTTTTATGCTCCAAGTGTTTTTGTGCCTGGTGCCTTTTGTGCCTGATTGTTGTAGTTGTAATCTTCCCACATTTGAATTGTATATTTGCTCTTGAAGTTATGGATGGAGTTAGCCAACCTTGAAACATATAAGTATTTTCTGACAGTCTTACTTACATTTCTAATTCTTCCCCCCCCCCCCTGATGGTCTCGTTTTATTTTCTCTTAATTTGAAGAAACTATCACCGGAACTATTTCCTCATGCTAAAAGAGGTGAAAGTAATGTTACATTCCTCTCAGTTTTCCTGTAAGTTGGTCTATAGCTTTGTTTTTACTCGAGAACACAGAATGGAAGGTTCAGGTAAGTCAGGTGTTCACAAGTTATGCCCCTTACCTCTGTTTTGGGGGTCTGCAACAACACCCTATTTTAAAATGAATATATCTTTGCTCCAAATTGAGCTATGAGAGTGATTTAAAGTGCATTTGTGGGAGTATGTCTCCCAAGATGCTCCCACAGCTGACTTGAATGGCATTGCAGTGCACAGTGCACTGATCTTCGTGCACAAAGCCTATCTATCTTAATCCTGGATAGTGATCTGGCATGTTGGGTATCTCCAGAATGCCCACTTAACCAGGAACACTGTTAAAATACGTAGGCCGCCGTATGTCTAGGCAGGAAGTAGATACAGGGAGCTAAGTATACTTGCTACCAAAGGGTCAGTGAGTACATGGCTGGTGCCCGCTGAGACAGAGGGGAAGGCGCCAGCAGCGTCTGACCTCTGGGGTCAACCGGCGCGATGCTGAATAACAGCTATGACGTGTTCATGACGTCACTCTTGCTACTGCTCATCGAACGAGCTAATATGATTGGTTCCCGCTCATTTGCTGCAATGCTATTGGTCAAATTGTAACTCCTTTTGTGTTGTGTGCCACGAGATGCCCGGCACCCTTGCAAACTCATTCACGTGAGAGAGACCATACGAAGAGGACGTGTTCTGTTCTACCGGCCAATAGACTGATCACCGTCTATCCCTCACCGTCAAGTTAACTCAGCGTCTTTGCGATATACCACACACTCCAGAATCACGAGTGGGAATATATTGTTTAGAAGCCTAAAGTGACAAATCTCCAGAGCGAAACAGACTGGTATCAGGTAACCCCTGGTGACAAAGATCGTCGTGAGTGACCTAGAGTGAACTAAGGCAGTGCCGCCGCCTAAGTAATCTGTGTGTGACATTACCACAGTGTACAGTGTAGTGCATGGTACCGCCACTCATCCTGAGCGTGTACCTCAGTACCTCGAGCGGCCGCCGCCGCCCTAGCTCCTACGTGACGTCACCACCTCACGCACCGTCAGTGCCAGTGTGTGCGCGTGTGTCTGTCTGTTAAGCATACAGCACGCTTTACTCACGAAATCATCTCAAGATACTGCGAGTACCCTCCGTGTCTACGAGCGAAACCAGCTATCAGGCCACCTACGAGTGCTTGTATAAACGAGTCTGAGTGAGTGCGTAAGGAAAGGTACCTTATCTGTAAGTACAAGATCTTGTCATTGTTTTATTGTGTCTGTGTTGATCTGAGGGATCAACCACAGTTCTCACCTTCTTATACCTGTCGCAGGTTATAGGTGAATCGACGGTGTATGCGTGTTTATCTGTGTGGTATCACAGCATTTCACTCGTCTGTGGATGTGAGCTTCACATACACCACACATTTAGTTATTGTGTGATTATTATTGTGTTTATTGCATATCATCATTACCGAGTATCCGGTTGGAACTCTTGTGATCCCTTTGCATACCGGCAGTTAGGTTGCCGTGTTAATGATTGGCTGTCAACTGTGTTAAGTTAGGTGTTTCTCCACGAGTGGATACGAGTCGATTAGCCAGACGTCAAGAGTCTCGCTAATGCAACCATAGCTTTGCTGACGCCAATCGAAAGTAAATCAAGCACCCTGTGTATTAGTGGTTAAGTTAGTAAATAAACTACTGTTAAGCTTTATGCGGTGTTTCCGTTGAACCACTTCTGAATACTGCCAATATTACTCCAGCCTTCAGCTCTAAGTGTCTTCAACACCGAGTTGCCTGTAAGTCACTAAACTATAAATTTGATGAGGACCCTAGGAGTCCCTTAAAGTGTTACATCATTGAGGAGATTCCAACGACCAACGTGGAGCAGGACCAGGTGAGGCTAGTCTGATAAGAGACCCACAAGGACTCTAACTCGACCTTGCTCCCAGGCCCTGTACGGTTGCTCTCGTAGTTTCTATTCTGCTAATTCCGACAGCTTCGTGAAGCGTCTGCCTCATGTACATTGGCGACGTACGCATTGCAGTCGTGACAGAAAAAAAAAAAACACCCACAGCATTTAAAAGGTAATCTTTGAAATATTAAGTTGGTACTGTTATGAGCAATTAGTAAACTAATTGCTCATTTATAATTGGCTTCTGTTTTTCAAAATATTTAAATGCATTATTTATTTATTAAAAAAATTGTAATATTAATAGCCAAACACTGATGACAATACTAAATTATAAACTGCATAATAAAACCGCAACATGGCCCTTTTTGTTGTAATTACCTAAGTGCAATTACCTAAGTGTAGTTACAGGATGAGAGCTACGCTCGTGGTGTCCCGTCTTCCCAGCACTCTTTGTCATATAACGCTTTGAAACTACTGACGGTTTTGGCCTCCACCACCTTCTCACTTAACTTGTTCCAACCGTCTACCACTCTATTTGCGAAGGTGAATTTTCTTACGTTTCTTCGGCATCTGTGTTTAGCTAGTTTAAATCTATGACCTCTTGTTCTTGAAGTTCCAGGTCTCAGGAAATCTTCCCTGTCGATTTTATCAATTCCTGTTACTATTTTGTACGTAGTGATCATATCGCCTCTTTTTCTTCTATCTTCTAGTTTTTGCATATTTAATGCCTCTAACCTCTCCTCATAGCTCTTGTCCTTCATTTCTGGGAGCCACTTAGTGGCATGTCGTTGCACCTTTTCCAGTTTGTTGATGTGCTTCTTAAGATAAGGGCACCATACAACCGCTGCATATTCCAGCTTTGGTCTAATAAAAGTCGTGAACAATTTCTTTAGTATTTCTCCATCCATGTATTTAAAAGCAATTCTTAGGTTAGAAAGTGTAGCATAGGCTCCTCGCACAATGTTCTTGATGTGGTCCTCAGGTGACAGTTTTCTATCTAAAACCACCCCTAGATCCCTTTCTTTATCAGAATTCTTTAAAGATTTCTCACATAATTTATAGGTTGTGTGGGGTCTATGTTCACCAATTCCACATTCCATAACATGGCATTTATTCACATTAAATTCCATTTGCCAAGTGTTGCTCCAAATACTTATTTTGTCCAGGTCTTCTTGAAGGGCATGACAATCATCTAAATTTCTTATCCTTCCTATTATCTTAGCATCATCAGCAAACATGTTCATATAATTCTGTATACCAACTGGGAGATCATTTATGTAGACAATAAACATCACTGGTGCAAGAACTGAACCCTGTGGTACTCCACTTGTGACATTTCTCCAGTCCGATACATTGCCTCTGATCACAGCCCTCATTTTTCTATCAGTCAGAAAGTTTTTCATCCATGTTAGAAGCGTACCTGTCACTCCTCCAATATTTTCCAGTTTCCAGAACAACCTCTTATGTGGAACTCTGTCGAAAGCCTTTTTTAGGTCCAGATAGATGCAGTCAGCCCAACCATCTCTTTCCTGTAATATCTCTGTTGCTCGATCATAAAAACTGAGTAAATTCGATACACAGGATCTACCAGATCGAAAACCATACTGTCTGTCTGATATTATATCATTTCTCTCCAGGTGTGCTACCCATTTAGTTTTAATTATTTTTTCCAATATTTTGACTATTACACTTGTCAATGATACCGGTCTATAATTAAGGGGGTCTTCCCTGCTTCCACTCTTGTAAATTGGAACTATGTTAGCCTTTTTCCACACATCAGCTACAACTCCTGTAAACAGGGATGCCTGAAAGATCAGTTGAAGAGGGATGCTGAGCTCAGGTGCACATTCTCTCAGAACCCATGGTGAAACTCCATCTGGACCAACTGCTTTGTTCTTATTTAGCTCTTTGAGCATTTTTTCCACTTCGTCTCTAGACACGTCTATGTGCTCTATGTTGTTCTCTGGAATTCTTATTGTATCTGGTTCCCTGAAGATTTCATTTTGTACAAACACACTTTGGAAAATCAATAAGATCCGTGCAATTTGAAAGATGGTTCACGTAAACAAATTATGCCATAAAGTTACAGAATTTTGCACAGCCTCGGCATTTTACATTTAACAGATTGGGTGATCTGGGTCCAGATCACTGTGAACACAGCTCGTGTAACATTGAACTGATGTCACTATATTTAAAAAACAAAAATACTTGTAAACAAGCCATCTATCTCATTATGACGGTAGTTTCTTAATACTTTAATTCCAAGTATTGTGCTGCAGTATCCCTGCTTTGTTTGTTGAATTATTTTTTTTGTAGACAGGTTTAGTGATACTGGTCAATAAAATTGGTATTTGGCAAAATCCAAATTTTTGACATTAGCCTACTTCAGTGTTTGTTAGCCTTTTTCTTATGTGATTATTGTGTTAGTAACTTGTGGTGTTGTGATAACCATTTATGAGGAGATAGTGATCCGGGATTGCTATATTATTATGCATCTCCAACTTTGCTCAACCTGTTGGGAAAATAAGGTATATTCCGAAATAATTATAGTGCACATTTAATAACCACGTTTAAATTGTTAGCCCTTTGATACAAATTTAGAGCGTATGTAGCAGCTACCAAGATTATAACTTTTGTTTTGCTTCCCGTTTCAACAGGGATTCATGCCATCGTTAAGAATGCAAGTCGACTAACCTATGTCATCTACAATCTGAGTTCTGGAAAGGCTGAGCAGGAGTGCGTGTTCCCTACAGATAGTACAGCCTTTATGGGTTCTGAGCCATCCAGCATATCCTTGACCATCACAGGGGAGGTGAGTTGATGAATTTTAAGTCAGATTATGCAGCCATGTTGGACAACGTGCGTACGACACCACGAGGAATTTCCCAGTATCCATGCAGGGTCATATTACTTCATCAATATAATTTCTCATCACCACCTTATCTTGATACTAATGCTATATGCATTAATTTTAACTCAAATCGCTATGCTCCTTGCGCACTAGTTTCATTTCTTTTAATTGACTGTTCACCTTATCATTTAGGATTGACAACAAGTTTTGTCAGTTGACTAGTTCTGTGTGCTGTGTTTGTGGTTTTGCAAGAATGTACCAACTGTTCATTGATATCCTGCATTTTCCTCTTCCCTCCTCACCCTTCCTTACCAAATTCTTTGTTCATAAAATTTGGTCATAAAATTCATTCAGAAGAGGTGTGTGACTGGTGTGGATAACTGCTGGAGTGTTGTGCTGTTTGTTTATCTGGGATTATAGGATGGTATAATGAATAGCTGTGAAATATTTTAATTATTATTTGTTACCATCTGAGAATAGATTTTTGTTTATTATCTCTGGGTTGATACCTCCCCACCCCAAAAAAGTGGAAATAGACTATCCCTTGCCTTATTCAAGAATGTTTTTGGAGATATAAAAATTAATGAATGTAGGTTCTAAAGATCTTAATATAGTGAATGACATTGTCATTTGATTTACAGAGTGAGAATGTTGGTGTACTGCGTGATGGGAACAGCACCATATACCCCTTAAGTAAAGATTGTGTAGACTCGATCAAGGATCCCCACTGGCCGGATTTACCCCCCGTTTCTTGCCTGGGAGTGGCCACGCACTTCCTGCATGGAGCCGGAGCACACCAGAAGAATCATGTGGCGTTGCTGGTCCTGGCACTCAAGACTCAAACACTTATGCCTAAAATACTCCGGTGTGACCCTGAAGGTGTGAGGCAAGTTTTGACACTCATTGAAAATGATACTCCAGGTATGTCCTTGTTGTGGCAAGTTTTATTTTTTATTTTTTCTTAGTGCATGTAGGAAGCAGTGAAGTGGTATACGATTTAGAGTAATAGAGAGAGAGAGTGGTTGCATCACGAGAGCAGAAATATAGGTATTTATAGCAGTCTAGAATTATTTGTTGTAATGTATTATATTTTTCAAGCATTTTGTTATTAAAGCAGTTTTAAGTTTTAATGTTATTTTAAAATATGGCCAGGATACGAACCCAGGACATAGCGCTCGCGAAACGCCAGGTGAGTGTCTTGCCACTTCACCACGGGGACAGACTAGAACAAAAGACACATGTACTAGCAAACTTGTGGATCTCATCCTGGAGATTTTATGTATTGGAACTGTGTAGACCACAAGAGTAATGGAAGGGGTTGCTCCATTATTACAGATTTTCATTTTCACAAGAAATGGGATCAACTCTTCAACCTACACTTCTTGATTCCTTTAGATGACAGTGATCATATCTTATTGGAAATTAAATATCATTCAATGTGAGAAATTGGTCATAGATATCAGAGAAACTAGACTGCAAAAACGTCTACACAGAAAAATAAGCAAATGCTTCAATTATTTGATTGGGAATGTTTACTTATAGGTGAGAATATAAACTAAATGTATGCAAAACTTTTACTAGATATGTATGTAAAAGTACCAATAGTGTCACAGAAGTTAAAAACAAGATTTGCTAGTATAAATTGAGAGAACCATAGCCGTAATAAAGAATTGGAATTTATGTAGACTGAGACCTAACCATATCAAGAATATCAAGAAGTTCAAAACTGCTACACCATAGTGACATGGGAAGAGGAAAGAAAATGTGAACAAAAAATATGAACACGTTTATAATGAAGCCAGTTATTTGATTTTATTAAAAGTAAACTGCGTGTGAAGGTTAAAATGCACTAGTCAAGAATGAGAAATATTTACAAAGTTTGTTTAGCTCATTTAGTATGCACCTCATACCATCCTGTAAATGGTCGTGTAAAATTATTTAAAGGCACACATTGAACTCAATAACACCTCCCAGAATTTATTTGGGTAAATAAGTTGCAGCATTGATGACCTAGTTACACAAAGTATGCTGTTACAACAGCAAGATAAATAATAGGTTGGATAACAAGAATGATTCAAATGAGATGACATAACAGTAATGATACTCTTCAAGAAACTAGTGCTCTTTAGAGTAGAATATTGTTGCACAATAACCCCATTCAAAGCTGGAGAAATTGCCGACCTGGAGAACCTGCAAAGATCTTTTACAGCTAAAATACACTCAGAACATTTAAATTATTGGGAGCACTTCAAATGTTTAAATTTATATACCCTAAAGTGCAGGTGGGAGAGATACATAATTTACACTTGGAAAATATTAAAAGTACTGGTTCCAAATTTGCACATGGAAATGACATAACGAGAGACAAGAAGGCATGGCAGGAAGTGTAAAATATACCCACTGAAAAGTAGAGGTGCACTGTATTTACTGAGAGAGAGCTCCATCATCATCAAAGAACCAAGACTTTTGAACTCTATCGGGAGCCGGTCGGCCGAGAGGACAGCACGCTGGACTTGTGATCCTGTGGTCCTGGGTTCGATCCCAGGCGCCAGCGAGAAACAATGGGCAAAGTTTCTTTCATCCTATGCCCCTGTTACCTAGCAGTAAAATAGGTACCTGGGTGTTAGTCAGCTGTCACGGGCTGCTTCCTGGGGGTGGAGGCCTGGTCGAGGACCGGGCCGCGTGGACACTAAAAAGCCCCGAAATCATCTCAAGATAACCTCAAGATAACCCTCTAAACATACAGGCCATTACATATCTGACCTCTCGTGAGGTTCAAAAGAGAACTTTTATAAACATTTCCCAAGGATCTCTGATCAATCAAGTCGTGTTTCATTAATCGGGTTGTTCACAACTTCACATACACTATCCATATAGTGTGTGAAGTTGTGTAAGGCCACAACCCCATCCCCCTGTTTAGATAGTACCTATTGTGAAGAACATCAGTAGTCACGAATTCATATATATACTTAGCTTTTAGATAGTAGTACAGTGGAACTTCGAGTGACACGCGCCTCCAGTTACAAGCATTTCGAGTAATAATCAAGCCACTCGCAGAAAATATGTCTCGACTGATGAGATTTTCCTCTATTAACGAGCGTTCCCGCTGGTTTTCGGACACCTCCAACGATAGTTTTGTTGTCGTTTCACATGACGAGCTTCGTGCCGGAACGGATTAAACTTGTTAATCGAGGCTCCACTGTATACTGACTAGTAAGGAATTTTTTTTAAATAAATGAAGGTAAAACATAAATATTCTAAGGCCTAGTATAGCGCGCACATGTATTATATTAGGCCTCGGATATCATGTATTTGGCCTAAGGGTGGTTAGGTTAGCTTAGTTTAGTTTGTCAAAGCAACAGAAGTAAAAAATAGTTTTCCTGTTTGTCTAACTCAGTAGTTCAGATTTCAACTTTCTAATTTTGTTTTACGTCAGTATATATATACTATGGTCCTCATCGTTACTACAAGTACTACCAAAACAGGAGGATGGGCTGAAGGATACCTGTGTTTGGAGGAGGGTGTTCTTGTTACCTTTGTAGTGTATGTGTAGTTGTGTAAGGATACCTGTGTTTGGAGGAGGGTGTTCTTGTTACCTTCGTAGTGTATGTGTAGTTGTGTAAGGATGCCTGTGTTTGGAGGAGGGTGTTCTTGCTACCTTTATAGTTAAGTGGAGAGACTGTATTTGGGTTGTTTATTCATGTACCATGTCTATATCTGTAGTCTTTCAGTTAATCCTGTCCTTTTGTTTTAGATGGCGTTTCAAGCTTAACAACTGAAGCAATAGTGGAAGAGAAGTGTGATGGGAACCGCAACATTCTACATGCTTGTATCTCCACTTGTTGCCCAGTTACAAGTAAAGAAACTGAAGGAGAGTCGGTGTTGGAGAAAGATCCGATCTTGGGCAGCTTTGCTTGGCCACCAAGTTCGTCAGATACATTGAGTGACTCTGCTAGTGCCCCGGGACCGGATGACGACCTTATGACGCCATCCTCCTCCAAGACCACGCCCGGACCCAGTATGCCAACGCTGGGTTCCTCGGATCCGGCCGAACGCAAATCGTACTCGTTAACCATACTCCGAACATCTGTGACAGTCCTGCGCTGACGCCACACCTACGTAATTTATTAATTGCTCGCGATTCGAATGGTTTTACTCCTTTTATGTTAGCAGTTTCTGGTCGAGCATACCAGGCAGCCCTGATCCTCTTTGATGTGATTCATCGTGTAGCTCATGACAGTGCCATGGATTCAGAAAGCGAGCGCCGGGCTGTCACCCAAATGATATTTCCACGGGGTAGCAACCCGGATGACTCTCCACTTCATGTTCTTTGTTATAATGACACTTGCTCCTTTACATGGACTGGGGCTGAGCACATAAACCAAGACATTTTTGAGTGTCGGACTTGTGGACTTGTTGGCTCCTTGTGTTGCTGTACAGAGTGTGCACGAGTTTGCCATAAGGGTCACGATTGCAAGCTCAAGAAGACCTCTCCAACTGCATACTGTGATTGCTGGGAAAAATGCAAATGTAAAGCCCTTAAATCTGGCCATCAGACAGCACGCTTTGATCTTTTGTCACGCCTCATAACAGAAACTGATCTTGTCAACATTGCCAATGGAAGAGGGGAGAATCTTCTTCTATTTCTCGTACAAACAGTGGGGCGCCAAGTCACGGAACAGAAGCAATGGTCTAGGTAAGCTTTATTTGTGTTTATCATTGGCAGATGCTTTGAAATGTATTGAATTTTATGATTGCTGTTGATGAAAGTATTGTTCTGAATGTGTAGCTACTGATCAGGGCTAAAGTATAAAATATTTCAATTCCTTGTTGTAGTTGGCAAGTTCACCTAGGATATAGAGTACTATTTTTTAAAGGCATCAAACTCTTTTATTCAATATTTTTCAAGATTTGCTTTATCACATTAAGAAAATTTAGGTAATTAGCTACATTTTGAGCTTATTTGAAAGAAATCGGTCCACTCCAAGTATTTTATTTATATTTTTTTTGTCACTATTGACTTAGTGGAAAGAAAATGACAATACTATACTACTTGCCTGCTAGTAATTTTTTTTGTTTTTAATGTTATAAAAATTTGTATTTCATTAATAAGATTATAATTTAAGTAATTGGTAAATATATATACAAAGTAAGGTATGTAATTAGATGTTGAGGATTTATGATGCTTCACATGTGGCAAGGAAAATTGAAATCATAAAACAGCATTTCTGGGAGGGTGGGGGCACCAGGGTGGCTTCTCGTTGCTAGCTGCACTGAGATGGCTCCACATCTATGATAGGGGGATTGACAGAGGAATAGACAATGTTCACACTGAGAACGAGCAGAACAAGGGGACATGGGTGGAAGCTGGAAACTCAGACGAGTCATAGAAATGTTAAGAAATTTCTTTTACTGTCAGAGTAGTGGGAAAGTGGAATGAACTTAACACTTGGCGGGCGGGGACAGAAATTGCGTCCATAAATAACTCTACGGATGTCCAACGGGGATGCATATTGCATCCAAAATTAAAATATTTATTAAAATTCTGTTTATTATTTAATGTTTATGCCGACTCAAGCAGCGGCAGGGAGTGACCACCACACACAGGTAGCTTGCCACTGGCTGCCACTTCCTCCCTCCCTTACCTGACTTGTCAACATTTTCTTCCCACCATACTGTTTTTTGCTTTTATTCGCTATCTACAGACGTTGTATATAAGTATCTGCATGTTTTGTTCACCATAGCGAACCACTAAGCTGGTATAGTGAGTCCAGACAGTAAAAGGTGGTTACACACAGTCAGCAGACAACACTACCTCCCTCCCCACCAAGATTACTCCTCCCACTACAGCGCTAATTATCACAACAATCCTGCTATTATCAGAATCCTGGTCATTTTATCACAGTCAGGGGTCTTCTGTAATATTATCATCGCTAAATAATAGCATGTACAGTACATACACATTTTGACATTTTTAGGTGATGCTGTGGTCACAAGCTGAACAGCAGTGCTGTGAGCTCATGCTGCGTGCGCCAGCCTTGGTGGCTCACTTAGTACGAGGCCCTAAAACACCCGGGAATGTTGTCCATGATATATTTTTTTTTTTAACGGCATCTGTTTACAAGAGCCCTGATGAGGGTGAGGTGAACCCCGTGTATCCGTGGCCCATATAAATCTTGTGTAGTACTCCAACAAGTCATATGACGTAATGTGCAATTTTGGGCGAGTTACTCAACATGTCACATGACGTGTTGCGCAGTTTAATGGTTAACAAGGTATTTCAACAGTGCCAATATTTAAAGATTTATAGCATGTTTTAAGGGGTACTTGAGTTATATTTAAGATTTACAAATCAGCTAGCACTAACACAATAAATACTGAAAAAGAATGTGCATTCCTTCAAAAGGTATCATAATACAGTGTAACTTAAATTCAGCAAAAATTCAATTGCAATGGATTCTTTCCAGTCTGGAGTTAACCACCACCTTCACCAACTTCATCAAAATTTTGTTTGGGATAGGTGGTGGTTAAATCCAACTGGAAAGACCCCTTCCCATTCAGTGCTATATAGTCGTAATGGCTTGGCGCTCTCTCCTCATAGTTCCCTTCCCTTCCTTTGGCATTCTTTCTTCCATTGATGATGTGCTTCCCAGTTCAAATTTGATTTCTGTAATTCTTTTAA
Organism: Procambarus virginalis; assembly: GCA_020271785.1. Lineage (NCBI taxonomy): Eukaryota > Metazoa > Arthropoda > Malacostraca > Decapoda > Cambaridae > Procambarus > Procambarus virginalis. Next base: position 3,148,774 of record WNGS01006636.1, read on the forward strand.
TTTTTTATCTAGTTCTTGCCCTACTTGTCACTCCCTTGGCTCATTGACTTGTATGCTTAGTTTGATAACCTGGTCTTTGTGTTTTCTCTTGATATGACACTTTACAATTGTCTGGGTTTATCTTTGACATATAATGTTATTTAATTTATAATTAATGAGACATCAGATTGCTAGAGTTAATTTTAACACTATAGCAATCTGATGACTCATTTTAGTCATTTGTGGTTATGTAATAATGGTCCGATGATGCAAAATAATGAACAAATCCACAAGGGCCGTGCCGAGGATTCGAACCTGCATCCAAGAGCATCCCAGATGCCGCTTTAATCGACTGAGCTACGACATGGTATAAGAATTGCAGGCAGAAATTCTACTGAATTTACTTTAATCCTGCAGCCTCTCAGAGACACAAACCAGGATTTTACACATTTCCCCCATGTTCTCGAGCTACTGTATGTCAATAGGCCGTTCTACCACTTTGCCCTTACTACATTACACAGAAATCACAATAGCGTGATGTATCAAATGAACAAATCCACAAGGTTCGAATCCTCGTCATGGCCCTTGTGGATTTGTTCATTTGATAAATCACACTATTGTGATTTCTGTGTGTAATGCATAATAATGCATCATCCGTTCTCAAAATGTCAGAAAATCATTTCCTAAGCTATTGTGTTTGCTTTGTCACAACTCTTTCAGTACCTGTATCTGAGCAGAGTGTGAGCAGAGCTTGTTGCCACCATGCTGACTACCAGGGGAGCAACCGGAGATCACCTCCACCAACTCTTCCCCCTCCCCCCCTCCCCCCCCCACCACGCGTACATACATCATTCAGGACCCCTCATTTTTGTTCTCGTTATTTCAAGTGTTTGTCGTCCGCTGGAATTATGTATGATTGTGTACTAAAGTCATAATGAGTCACAAAAGCCAAAAATATATTGGAATAATTGTCAAGTATATCCAGGCAGTGTGTGTTTGTGAGAGAGTGCCGTTGTGCTGCTAAGGGTTCTCATTCTTCTAAGAATTCCTTAATGAATGATCACTCCCCGAGTACTTTAATCACGGAATAATTCAATCCAGCGATGTAATTAGGTGCTCTTATGTGAATTGGTAAGTACAATGGGCTAAAAAAAATTGTCAAAATGTTCCTTCAAGTTATGATCTACTGTATAATACAACTTATAAATATTTGTGTCTGATCACCAAACTGAAGTTCGTGCTGGGAAAATGTAAATTTTTGGCAAGCCTTACATATTTTAGATATTATTCATATGCATCAGGTATAATGTGTNTTATAATACTCTGTTGTGCTGTGCATTAATTCTCACTGAAAGGCTGTTCTTATTGAGTGATTTTATTACTTAATGAATTGGCAAAATAATTTATGTAGACATTTTTGTTTTTGTTTTAAATGTAGAAAATTTTACGTTTTATTTAAACTAGGATCCATAACATCCCTGCTTCCTACAAGCGTGGAAGAGGCCGGTTCTCGTGATGAGATGGAACGGTTTGATGAGGAAGAATGGCCTTTGGAGATGTCATTTTTGTAGAGGACACAAGACCAGTGCCAATTGGAGAGGTTCTTGCTGTTGATGGTAATCAAGTAAGTATTTAGTTTCCATTGTCATGGCAATATCTATCCACTTGTTGATATTTTGTTATACAGTACTCATTATACAAAATTTTATAGTTAAGGGGGATGGTGTATTCCAAGAGATTTAAAAGCATTGAATAAATCCTTTCATTCCCCAATTAAATACTTAATTGTAGTGGGATGGGTATACCAAAACTATTGAATTTGTTCAATCTTTTTGCTGGATTATTAATTGTTGGTATTTAGAAAAAACTGAATCTAATTTGTAATTTAGGTTGTAAATTTTGGCATAAAGTTTACAAACTGCATTGAAAAATATGTTCAACACTAATATATAATAATTGTTACTACATTACTACCGTTGCCACAGTGTTGGTGGGAAGGCACGATCCCTGGGTCAGGAGGGGAACAGTAATACAAAATATTGAACACTGTTGTTATCGTGGATGAATTTAACCCTTTTATCATTTTTGTGACAATGACTGTATAGTCGTCATTTGCTCAAAACACCACAACATTTTGATGACAACTACTGTAGTTGTTACTTTCAATGTCATGTCAGCTCATTTTAACTTACCTTTTTGTTATTTGTTTTTATGAAAATACCATCACAGAAGTATAAATCTTTTTTGGTTAAAAAGAAAACCAAATTGAACACTATCATGCATAGTAACTTTGTAGTATGTATTAGAATTAAAATATCGTTTATCAAATTTGTGCTTGGTCCACCAATGTCTTCCCATTCTCTGTATACCTCACGTGGCAACCCAACCCCGCCGTGTGGGTGCCCTCCTACACTGGTGGCTTGCTGTTCTCGTGACCTCGCTAGTGACAGCCGCGGCCTCCCCTCGAGTGGAAAAAGTTACCCCGTTCCGGTTATTTTATCTCGGGTATTTGTTGTTACTGGCTTTATAAACATTGCAAATTGACTTTAAGATGGATTGGCTCTGTTCTTTATCACTATCCATGATGAAAGCAGTGAAAGAAACACGTATGAAGGGAAAGTTATTGCATTTTCGTCGAAAGTATAGAAAAGTGAGACTTGCATGTTCTTGTATGCAAATATCCCTTTACAGCATCATGGTGTGAACAATCTGATACGATATTGAATGATGTAGCACGAAAATTGAGGTGAGAAAGCTGGTACCCGTATAAACATTGGTGTGTGATTTTGTGCTCACGGGCAACGCTTGGCCGACCTAGCATTGTGTGGCGGGTTGTCCACCGAGCCAGCGAAAGTGTTAAAATATCTAAATCTCTACGCTTTGGATTGCTTGTGCAAGGGATACATTATAATTTACACGTGGAAGACATTAAGAGGGACTTGTTCCAAATCCACAGTCAGAAATAATTCTTTACAAGAACACGTGGCATGTTGATGTACAAAATAGCATTGAAAAGTAGTGCAAGGTTTGTGCTTAGAAACAATTCTGTAAAGATTAAGATACCCAATAGTTATCAACACCTTCCCAGTATACACAGGGGGCATAACTAGTCAATCCCTCTTGGTGTTCAAAGGGAAACTTGATGAACACCTCCAAAGGATACCGGATCATCCTGGTTGTAATTCATTTGCCAAATGAATGCATTTGCACATATACATGTGCCTATTATTATCTGAGAAATGATGTTAGATAATATAATAATGTGTGATAATATGCATGTGCAGAATCAGTATACTTAGTAAATGCAGGTGACAATTCACAACAATGTGGCTGAAGAAATGCAGACCAAGCCACAACTCGGAAGATGGAGAAGCAACGACGTTTCGGTCTGTCCTGGACCATTATCAAGTCATGTGTAAGAAGAGAGGAAGGTACAAGTAAATAACTTAGGCACTTACTAAATATGGCATCAACCAGGTATCAACCAGCAGCTTTAAGTGTCAGTTCTCAGAAAGCATATGGTTGTATGAAACATTGGGATGCTGATATTGATGTGTTTCTGCATCTTTCTGGTACTGTATATGAAATATGATTCTAGTGTGGAAGGTATGGTGGTTAGCTGGATTGTTTTTTTCTATTTTTTATTAGCATTTGTTTCTTTTTAGCCGAGGCCTCCTCACATTATAGGAATTGGAAATGGGTAGTTATTATATTGTTCATTGTGTTTACAGGTGGTTGTGGTACCACAGACGAAAGAAGGTAAAGCTAACCTACGTGTTATCCACCGAGATCAGCTGCAAGTGATCCGTGCTGGGGGAAATCCCAGAGTCCCAGACTGTTACCAGAAGACACCGAAGCGCATTCCAGTAACAGAACAAGGCCAGATCCTCACTGTTGCAGTTGATGGCAGAGGTACAGTAATGCCTTGTTTTTATGCTTAGCTTGTTCTTTAATCCCTATTAAATTAGCATTTATGGCAGCCTATTACTCCCGACATGGCTATCGGACCTCAATGATTTGTTTATTCCATATATTCGCTTGTGATCCGGCCCCAAGCGACACCTCCACTCGGGAGAAAAGCCTGTGTAGTTCCGTGGCCGGCCACTAAGTTGGCAGTGGCAACGCTGTTTGTTGTTTAGCCACGGCAGACAAAACCCACCCACCTCTCACCGTTTTATATCTGTGCATATTTTTGTGCATCCTGCTACCAATGCATTAGGAATGCAGTTAATATGTTTAGGGCTTCAGCAAGCAGTGAAGTCAAGAGAAACGTGTTGTGATAATCTATTATCAGAGCATTCATCTTATAAAGGAAGATGAATCTGGAATGTCTCCTGTGTGGTGGATAGAGGTGCAGAGGAATGTGTCCAAATTTGAGATTGTGGTTCTCTCTCTCCTGAGAGAGAACCACAATCTCAAATTTATAATGCCAATGAAACACAATCTCAAATTCATAATGCTAATGAAACAAGTTTGTACTGGCATATGTAACCCAACCAAACCTAACCTAAATAACCCAAACTAACATGAAGACTAAACCAGACACCAGAAGATGAGACGACGATGTTTCAGTCCGTATTGGACCATTATTAAGTTGATTGTGATGACCAGACCACACACTAGAAGGTGAAGGGACGACGACGTTTCAGTCTGTCCTGGACCACTTAAGTAGATTGATTGTGATGATGGTGCAGGACAGACCAATTATCGACTTAATAATGTAGGTTTAGTCGTCGTATCTTCAGCCACGTTATTGTGACTCATCGTCTCCAAACTAAAATAACAAAATGCAACTAAACCTAACCACAGCTAACCTAACCCAACCAAACCAATCCTAATCAAATGTAACCAAAGCTAACCAAATCAAAGCTAACTAATCATAACATACTCACCTACACATTATTCCAAGATCATAATTATTAATTATTATTATGTGTAGAGAAACGTGTTGACACTTTGTGAGTACCCACATATATTGTTGTTGTATTACCAGTATTGTGGCATTTTGTTTACAGTGTGTAATGAAACGACAATGTATTGTATACCTACTTTTGTACATAGTTATTATTTTTTGTGCTTGGGGGACTTCGACTACTTATCCAGACACGACTACATATCCAATCGCAATTAGGCCCGAGGTGTCTGGAAGGGAGGAAGTTGAGTGTAGTGACTTTTTTGGGGGAATTGAATTTTGGGTCTTTTATGCTCCAAGTGTTTTTGTGCCTGGTGCCTTTTGTGCCTGATTGTTGTAATCTTCCCACATTTGAATTGTATATTTGCTCTTGAAGTTATGGATGGAGTTAGCTAACCTTGAAACATATAAGTATTTTCTGACAGTCTTACTTACATTTCTAATTTCCCCCCCCTGATGGTCTCGTTTTATTTTCTCTTAATTTGAAGAAACTATTACCGGAACTATTTCCTCATGCTAAAAAAGGTGAAAGTAATGTTACATTCCTCTCTGTTTTCCTGTAAGTTGGTCTATAGCTTTGTTTTTACTCAAGAACACAGAATGGAAGGTTCAGGTAAGTCAGGTGTTCACAAGTTATGCCCCTTCCCTCTGTTTTGGGGGTCTGCAACAACACCCTATTTTAAAATTAATATATCTTTGCTCCAAATTGAGCTATGAGAGTGATTTAAAGTGCATTTAAAAGGTAATCTTTGAAATATTAAGTTGGTACTGTTATGAGCAATTAGTAAACTAATTGCTCATTTATAATTAGCTTCTGTTTTTCAAAATATTTAAATGCATTATTTATTTATTAAAAAATTGTAATATTAATAGCCAAACACTGATGACAATACTAAATTATAAACTGCATAATAAAACCGCAACATGGCCCTTTTTGTTGTGATGCTGAGTAAGTGCAATATACTGTACTGATAAATTATAGTTGACACTTTACTAACATTAAGTGAGACTATAAAAGACTGGAGACAACAGATAGCCTCATTTAAAGTAGAAAATCAATAAGATCCGTGCAATTTGAAAGATGGTTCACGTAAACAAATTATGCCATAAAGTTACAGAATTTTGCACAGCCTCGGCATTTTACATTTAACAGATTGGGTGATCTGGATCCAGATCACTCTGAACACAGCTCGTGTAACATTGAACTGATGTCACTATATTTAAAAAACAAAGATACTTGTAAACAAGCCATCTATCTCATTATGACGGTAGTTTCTTAATACTTTAATTCCAAGTATTGTGCTGCAGTATACCTGCTTTGTTTGTTGAATTATTTTTTTGTAGACAGGTTTAGTGATACTGTTCAATAAAATCGGTATTTGGCAAAATCCAAATTTTTGACATTAGCCTACTTCAGTGTTTGTTAGCCTTTTTCTTATGTGATTATTGTGTTAGTAACTTGTGGTGTTGTGATAACCATTTATGAGGAGATAGTGATCCGGGATTGCTATATTATTATGCATCTCCAAGTTTGCTCAACCTGTTGGGAAAATAAGGTATATTCCGAAATAATTATAGTGCACATTTAATAACCACGTTTAAATTGTTAGCCCTTTGATACAAATTTAGAGCGTATGTAGCAGCTACCAAAATTACAACTTTTGTTTTGCTTCCCGTTTCAACAGGGATTCATGCCATCGTTAAGAATGCAAGTCGACTAACCTATGTCATCTACAATCTGAGTTCAGGAAAGGCTGAGCAGGAGTGCGTGTTCCCTACAGATAGTACAGCCTTTATGGGTTCTGAGCCATCCAGCATATCCTTGACCATCACAGGGGAGGTGAGTTGGTGAATTTTACGTCAGATTATGCAGCCATGTTGGACAACGTGCGTATGACACCACGAGGAATTTCCCAGTATTCATGCAGGGTCATATTACTTCATCAATATAATTTCTCATCACCACCTTATCTTGATACTAATGCTATATGCATTAATTTTAACTCAAATCGCTATGCTCCTTGCGCACTAGTTTCATTTCTTTTAATTGACTGTTCACCTTATCATTTAGGATTGACAACAAGTTTTGTCAGTTGACTAGTTCTGTGTGCTGTGTTTGTGGTTTTGCAAGAATGTACCAACTGTTCATTGATATCCTGCATTTTCCTCTTCCCTCCTCACCCTTCCTTACCAAATTCTTTGTTCATAAAATTTGGTCATAAAATTCATTCAGAAGAGTTGTGTGACTGGTGTGGATAACTGCTGGAGTGTTGTGCTGTTTGTTTATCTGGGATTATAGGATGGTATAATGAATAGCTGTGAAATATTTTATTTATTATCTCTGGGTTGATACCTCCCCACCCCAAAAAAGTGGAAATAGACTATCCCTTGCCTTATTCAAGAATGTTTTTGGAGATATAAAAATTAATGAATGTAGGTTCTAAAGATCTTAATATAGTGAATGACATTGTCATTTGATTTGCAGAGTGAGAATGTTGGTGTACTGCGTGATGGGAACAGCACCATATACCCCTTAAGTAAAGATTGTGTAGACTCGATCAAGGATCCCCACTGGCCGGATTTACCCCCCGTTTCTTGCCTGGGAGTGGCCACGCACTTCCTGCATGGAGCCGGAGCACACCAGAAGAATCATGTGGCGTTGCTGGTCCTGGCACTCAAGACTCAAACACTTATGCCTAAAATACTCCGGTGTGACCCTGAAGGTGTGAGGCAAGTTTTGACACTCATTGAAAATGATACTCCAGGTATGTCCTTGTTGTGGCAAGTTTTATTTTTTTATTTTTTCTTAGTGCATGTAGGAAGCAGTGAAGTGGTATACGATTTAGAGTAATAGAGAGAGTGGTTGTATCACGAGAGCAGAAATATAGGTATTTATAGCAGTCTAGAATTATTTGTTGTAATGTATTATATTTTTCAAGCATTTTGTTATTAAAGCAGTTTTAAGTTTTAATGTTATTTTAAATATGGCCAGGATACGAACCCAGGACATAGCGCTCGCGAAACGCCAGGTGAGTGTCTTGCCTTGCCATTTCACCACGGAGACAGACTAGAACAAAAGACACATGTACCAGCAAACTTGTGGATCTCATCCTGGAGATTTTATGTATTGGAACTGTGTAGACCACAAGAGTAACGGAAGGGGTTGCTCCATCATTACAGATCAACTCTTCAACCTACACTTCTTGATTCCTTTAGATGACAGTGATCATATCTTATTGGAAATTAAATATCATTCAATGTGAGAAATTGGTCATAGATATCGGAGAAACTAGACTGCGAAAACGTCTACACAGAAAAATAAGCAAATGCTTCAATTATTTGATTGGGAATGTTTACTTATAGGTGAGAATATAAACTAAATGTATGCAAAACTTTTACTAGATATGTATGTAAAAGTACCAATAGTGTCACAGAAGTGAAAAACAAGATTTGCTAGTACAGTATAAATTGCGAGAAACCATAGCCGTAATAAAGAATTGGATTTATGTAGACTGAGACCTAACCATATCAAGAAGTTCAAAACTGCTACACCATAGTGACATGGGAAGAGGAAAGAAAATGTGAACAAAAAATATGAACAAGTTTATAATGAAGCCAGTTATTTGATTTCATTAAAAGTAAACTGTGTGTGAAGGTTAAAATGCACTGGTCAAGAATGAGTAATATTTACAAAGTTTGTTTAGCTCATTTAGTATGCACCTCATAGCATCCTGTAAATGGTCGTGGAAAATTATTTAAAGGCACACATTGAACTCAATAACACCTCCCAGAATTTATTTGGGTAAATAAGTTGCAGCATTGATGACCTAGTTACACAAAGTATGCTATTACAACTGCAAGATAAATAATAGGTTGGATAACAAGAATGATTCAAATGAGATGACATAACAGTAATGATACTCTTCAAGAAACTAGTGCTCTTTAGAGTAGAATATTGTTGCACAATAACCCCATTCAAAGCTGGAGAAATTGCCGACCTGGAGAACCTGCAAAGATCTTTTACAGCTAAAATACACTCGGAACATTTAAATTATTGGGAGCACTTCAAATGTTTAAATTTATATACCCTAAAGTGCTGGTGGGAGAGATACATAATTTACACTTGGAAAATATTAAAAGTACTGGTTCCAAATTTGCACATGGAAATTACATCACGAGAGACAAGAAGGCATGGCAGGAAGTGTAAAATATACCCACTGAAAAGTAGAGGTGCACTGTATTTACTGAGAGAGAGCTCCATCATCATCAAAGACCCAAGACTTTTGAACTCTATCCCTCTAAACATACAGGCCATTACATATCTGACCTCTCGTGAGGTTCAAAAGAGAACTTTATAAACATTTCCCAAGGATATCTGATCAATCAAGCCGTGTTTCATTAATCAGGCTGTTCACAACTTCACATAAACTATCCATATAGTGTGTGAAGTTGTGTAAGGCCACAACCCATCCTCCTGTTCAGATAGTATCTATTGTGATGAACATCAGTAGTCACGAATTCATATACAGTATATACTTAGCTTTTAGATAGTAGTACAGTGGAACTTCGAGTGACACGCGCCTCCAGTTACAAGCATTTTGAGTAATGTGCAACCCACTCGCAGAAAATGTCTCGACTTACGAGATTTTCCTCTATTAACGAGCGTTCCCGCTGGTTTTCGGACACCTCCAACGATAGTTTTGTTATGTGTCACATGACAAGCTTTGTGCCAGAACGGATTAAACTTGTTAATCGAGGCTCCACTGTATACTGACTGGTAAGGAATTTTTTTAAATAAATGAAGGTAAAACACCAATATTCTAAGGCCTAGTATAGCACGCACATGTATTATATTAGGCTTGGATATCATGTATTTGGCCTAAGGGTGGTTAGGTTAGCTTAGTTTAGTTTGTCAAAGCAACAGAAGTAAAAAATAGTTTTCCTGTTTGTCTAATTCAATAGTTCAGATTTCAACTTTCTAATTTTATTGTACGTCAGTATATATATTCTATGGTCCTCATTGTTACTACAAGTACTACCAAAACAGGAGGATGGGCTGAAGGATACCTGTGTTTGGAGGAGGGTGTTCTTGTTACCTTCGTAGTGTATGTGTAGTTGTGTAAGGATGCCTGTGTTTGGAGGAGGGTGTTCTTGTTACCTTCGTAGTGTATGTGTAGTTGTGTAAGGATGCCTGTGTTTGGAGGAGGGTGTTCTTGCTACCTTTATAGTTAAGTGGAGAGACTGTATTTGGGTTGTTTATTCATGTACCATGTCTATATCTGTTAGTCTTTCAGTTAATCCTGTCCTTTTGTTTTAGATGGCGTTTCAAGCTTAACAACTGAAGCAATAGTGGAAGAGAAGTGTGATGGGAACCGCAACATTCTACATGCTTGTATCTCCACTTGTTGCCCAGTTACAAGTAAAGAAACTGAAGGAGAGTCGGTGTTGGAGAAAGATCCGATCTTGGGCAGCTTTGCTTGGCCACCAAGTTCGTCAGATACATTGAGTGACTCTGCTAGTGCCCCGGGACCGGATGACGACCTTATGACGCCATCCTCCTCCAAGACCACGCCCGGACCCAGTATGCCAACGCTGGGTTCCTCGGATCCGGCCGAACGCAAATCGTACTCGTTAACCATACTCCGAACAATCTGTGACAGTCCTGCGCTGACGCCACACCTACGTAATTTATTAATTGCTCGCGATTCGAATGGTTTTACTCCTTTTATGTTAGCAGTTTCTGGTCGAGCATACCAGGCAGCCCTGATCCTCTTTGATGTGATTCATCGTGTAGCTCATGACAGTGCCATGGATTCAGAAAGCGAGCGCCGGGCTGTCACCCAAATGATATTTCCACGGGGTAGCAACCCGGATGACTCTCCACTTCATGTTCTTTGTTATAATGACACTTGCTCCTTTACATGGACTGGGGCTGAGCACATAAACCAAGACATTTTTGAGTGTCGGACTTGTGGACTTGTTGGCTCCTTGTGTTGCTGTACAGAGTGTGCACGAGTTTGCCATAAGGGTCACGATTGCAAGCTCAAGAAGACCTCTCCAACTGCATACTGTGATTGCTGGGAAAAATGCAAATGTAAAGCCCTTAAATCTGGCCATCAGACAGCACGCTTTGATCTTTTGTCACGCCTCATAACAGAAACTGATCTTGTCAACATTGCCAATGGAAGAGGGGAGAATCTTCTTCTATTTCTCGTACAAACAGTGGGGCGCCAAGTCACGGAACAGAAGCAATGGTCTAGGTAAGCTTTATTTGTGTTTATCATTGGCAGATGCTTTGAAATGTATTGAATTTTATGATTGCTGTTGATGAAAGTATTGTTCTGAATGTGTAGCTACTGATCAGGGCTAAAGTATAAAATATTTCAATTCCTTGTTGTAGTTGGCAAGTTCACCTAGGATATAGAGTACTATTTTTTAAAGGCATCAAACTCTTTTATTCAATATTTTTCAAGATTTGCTTTATCACATTAAGAAAATTTAGGTAATTAGCTACATTTTGAGCTTATTTGAAAGAAATCGGTCCACTCCAAGTATTTTATTTATATTTTTTTTGTCACTATTGACTTAGTGGAAAGAAAATGACAATACTATACTACTTGCCTGCTAGTAATTTTTTTTGTTTTTAATGTTATAAAAATTTGTATTTCATTAATAAGATTATAATTTAAGTAATTGGTAAATATATATACAAAGTAAGGTATGTAATTAGATGTTGAGGATTTATGATGCTTCACATGTGGCAAGGAAAATTGAAATCATAAAACAGCATTTCTGGGAGGGTGGGGGCACCAGGGTGGCTTCTCGTTGCTAGCTGCACTGAGATGGCTCCACATCTATGATAGGGGGATTGACAGAGGAATAGACAATGTTCACACTGAGAACGAGCAGAACAAGGGGACATGGGTGGAAGCTGGAAACTCAGACGAGTCATAGAAATGTTAAGAAATTTCTTTTACTGTCAGAGTAGTGGGAAAGTGGAATGAACTTAACACTTGGCGGGCGGGGACAGAAATTGCGTCCATAAATAACTCTACGGATGTCCAACGGGGATGCATATTGCATCCAAAATTAAAATATTTATTAAAATTCTGTTTATTATTTAATGTTTATGCCGACTCAAGCAGCGGCAGGGAGTGACCACCACACACCAGGTAGCTTGCCACTGGCTGCCACTTCCTCCCTCCCTTACCTGACTTGTCAACATTTTCTTCCCACCATACTGTTTTTTGCTTTTATTCGCTATCTACAGACGTTGTATATAAGTATCTGCATGTTTTGTTCACCATAGCGAACCACTAAGCTGGTATAGCGAGTCCAGACAGTAAAAGGTTGTTACACACAGTCAGCAGACAACACTACCTCCCTCCCCACCAAGATTACTCCTCCCACTACAGCGCTAATTATCACAACAATCCTGCTATTATCAGAATCCTGGTCATTTTTATCACAGTCAGGGGTCTTCTGTAATATTATCATCGCTAAATAATAGCATGTACAGTACATACACATTTTGACATTTTTAGGTGATGCTGTGGTCACAAGCTGAACAGCAGTGCTGTGAGCTCATGCTGCGTGCGCCAGCCTTGGTGGCTCACTTAGTACTGAGGCCCTAAAACACCCGGGAATGTTGTCCATGATATATTTTTTTTTTTAACGGCATCTGTTTACAAGAGCCCTGATGAGGGTGAGGTGAACCCCGTGTATCCGTGGCCCATATAAATCTTGTGTAGTACTCCAACAAGTCATATGACATAATGTGCAATTTTGGGCGAGTTACTCAACATGTCACATGACGTGTTGCGCAGTTTAATGGTTAACAAGGTATTTCAACAGTGCCAATATTTAAAGATTTATAGCATGTTTTAAGGGGTACTTGAGTTATATTTAAGATTTACAAATCAGCTAGCACTAACACAATAAATACTGAAAAAGAATGTGCATTCCTTCAAAAGGTATCATAATACAGTGTAACTTAAATTCAGCAAAAATTCAATTGCAATGGATTCTTTCCAGTCTGGAGTTAACCACCACCTTCACCAACTTCATCAAAATTTTGTTTGGGATAGGTGGTGGTTAAATCCAACTGGAAAGACCCCTTCCCATTCAGTGCTATATAGTCGTAATGGCTTGGCGCTCTCTCCTCATAGTTCCCTTCCCTTCCTTTGGCATTCTTTCTTCCATTGATGATGTGCTTCCCAGTTCAAATTTGATTTCTGTAATTCTTTTAATTTTTTATCTAGTTCTTGCCCTACTTGTCACTCCCTTGGCTCATTGACTTGTATGCTTAGTTTGATAACCTGGTCTTTGTCTTTTCTCTTGATATGACACTTTACAATTGTCTGGGTTTATCTTTGACATATAATGTTATTTAATTTATAATTAATGAGACATCAGATTGCTAGAGTTAATTTTAACACTATAGCAATCTAATGACTCATTTTAGTCATTTGTGGTTATGTAATAATTGGTCCGATGATGCATAATAATGAACAAATCCACAAGGGCCGTGCCGAGGATTCGAACCTGCATCCAAGAGCATCCCAGATGCCGCTTTAATCGACTGAGCTATGACATGGTATAAGAATTGCAGGCAGAAATTCTACTGAATTTACTTTAATCCTGCAGCCTCTCAGAGACACAAACCAGGATTTTACACATTTCCCCCATGTTCTCGAGCTACTGTATGTCAATAGGCCGTTCTACCACTTTGCCCTTACTACATTACACAGAAATCACAATAGCGTGATGTATCAAATGAACAAATCCACAAGGTTCGAGTCCTCGTCATGGCCCTTGTGGATTTGTTCATTTGATAAATCACACTATTGTGATTTCTGTGTGTAATGCATAATAATGCATCATCCGTTCTCAAAATGTCAGAAAATCATTTCCTAAGCTATTGTGTTTGCTTTGTCACAACTCTTTCAGTACCTGTATCTGAGCAGAGTGTGAGCAGAGCTTGTTGCCACCATGCTGACTACCAGGGGAGCAACCGGAGATCACCTCCACCAACTCTTCCCCCTCCCCCCCCCCCACGCGTACATACATCATTCAGGACCCCTCATTTTTGTTCTCGTTATTTCAAGTGTTTGTCGTCCACTGGAATTATGTATGATTGTGTACTAAAGTCATAATGAGTCACAAAAGCCAAAATATATTGGAATAATTGTCAAGTATATCCAGGCAGTGTGTGTTTGTGAGAGAGTGCCGTTGTGCTGCTAAGGGTTCTCATTCTTCTAAGAATTCCTTAATGAATGATCACTCCCCGAGTACTTTAATCACGGAATAATTCAATCCAGCGATGTAATTAGGTGCTCTTATGTGAATTGGTAACTACAATGGGCTAAAAAAAATTGTCAAAATGTTCCTTCAGTTATGATCTACTGTATACACAATACAACTTATAAATATTTGTGTCTGATCACCAAACTGAAGTTCGTGCTGGGAAAATGTAAATTTTTGGCAAGCCTTACATATTTTAGATATTATTCATATGCATCAGGTATAATGTGTATAAAAAAAAATTTGGGCATCTCTACACTAACACATTAATTTTGCAATATTTTAACATGAAATTCATAATTATGCTCCAAAATATAATTAAGACAACTAAAAACTTCTAACCATTGATGCCTTGGTGAGACGGGTCCTGAGAGGGCTCTACCATTTGTCCTAGCACATGGCAAGATATTCACCACTATCTGTTAACTATATCATCCACTATTACTATATGATATCCAGATATCAAAACATGGCCCTATGACATGTCCTTGCCACTTTAGTGTATTGCTTGTTACCCATTCCAGATTTTATTCCCTTAATATTTTTATACTTGATACATCACAATTATGCTTTCTCACGTTCCCATCCAAGTAAAACATTTTCTAAAATATAAAGGCTATACAGTTTCAATAATTAGAAATGTCTAAAATCGAACCTAGCAAAATTTGTAAACCAATGTTATTTGATGGAAATGAGTGGTGGTGGTGATCAGCTATCTGGAGCTTTAATCATGTGTAAATATGATGCTTGTTACACGAACATAAATGACCTGTAATAATTTGCTTGTGTACAATCTGTCAGTTTCTTCACAAGAAGACAATAAATGGATGAGAGACTGGTAGGTGGTTAGGTGGTTACCTTACATTGAGGTGTTTTCGGGGCTTAGTGTCCCCGCGGCCCAGTCATCGACCAGGCCTCCTGCTTGATCAGGTATTATCTTTTGAAGGTGCTTATCGAGTTCTCTCTTGAACACTGTGAGGGGCGGCCATTATGCCCCTTATGTGTGTATGGAAGCGTGTATAACAGTCTTGGGCCTCTGATGTTGATAGTTCTCTCTGAGTACCTATTGCATCTCTGCTCTTCAATGGGGGGGTATTCTGCACATCCTGCCATGCCTTCTGGTCTCATGTGGGGTTATTTCTGCATGCAGGTTTGGGACCAGCTCCTCTACTATTTTCCACGTGTAATTATTGTCTCTCGCCTGCGCTCAAGAGAATACAGATTTAGGCATTTTAG
>WNGS01006636.1:3164303-3214417 GCA_020271785.1 Procambarus virginalis
AACTAAATGGGTAGCACACCTGGGAGAAATGATATAATATCAGACAGACAGTATGGTTTTTCGATCTGGTAGATCCTGTGTTCAAAAATTTACGCAGTTTTTATGATCGAGCAACAGAGATATTACAGGAAAGAGATGGTTGGGCTGACTGCATCTATCTGGACCTAAAAAAGGCTTTCGACAGAGTTCCACAAAGAGGTTGTTCTGGAAACTGGAAAATATTGGGGAGTGACAGGTACGCTTACTAACATGGATGAAAAAACTTTCTGACTGATAGACAAATGAGGGCTGTGATCAGAGGCAATGTATCGGACTGGGCGAAATGTCACCATGTGGAGTACCACAGGTTCAGTTCTTGCACCAAGTGATGTTATTGTCTACATAAAGATCTACCAGTTGGTAACAGAATTATATGAACATGTTTGCTGATGATGCTAAGATAATAGGAAGATAAGAAATTTAGATGATTGTCATGCCCTTCAGAAGACCTGGACAAAATAAGTATTTGAGGGAGCAACACTTGGCAAATGGAATTTAATGTGAATAAATGCCATGTTATGGAATGTGGAATTGGTGAACATAGACCCCACACAACCTATAAATTATGTGAGAAATCTTTAAAGAATTCTGATAAAGAAAGGGATCTAGGGGTGGTTTAGATAGAAACTGTCACCTGAGGACCACAAGAACATTGTGCGAGGAGCCTATGCTACACTTTCTAACCTAAGAATTGCTTTTAAATACATGGATGGAGAAATACTAAAGAAATTGTTCACGACTTTTATTAGACCAAAGCTGGAATATGCAGCGGTTTGTATGGTGCCCCTATCTTAAGAAGCCACATCAACAAACTGGAAAAGGTGCAACGACATGCCCTAAGTGGCTCCCAGAAATGAAGGACAAGAGCTATGAGGAGAGGTTAGAGGCATTAAATATGCAAAAACTAGAAGATAGAAGAAAAGAGGCGATATGATCACTACGTACAAAATAGTAACAGGAATTGATAAATCGACAGGGAAGATTTCCCGAGACCTGGAACTTCAAGAACAAGAGGTCATAGATTTAAACTAGCTAAACACAGATGCCGAAGAAACGTAAGAAAATTCACCTTCGCAAATAGAGTGGTAGACGGTTGGAACAAGTTAAGTGAGAAGGTGGTGGAGGCCAAAACCGTCAGTAGTTTCAAAGCGTTATATGACAAAGAGTGCTGGGAAGACGGGACACCACGAGCGTAGCTCTCATCCTGTAACTACACTTAGGTAATTACACTTAGGTAATTACATTAATTTTGCAATATTTTAACATGAAATTCATAATTATGCTCCAAAATATAATTAAGACAACTAAAAACTTCTAACCATTGAATGCCTTGGTGAGCAGGGTCCTGAGAGGGCTCTACCATTTGTCCTAGCACATGGCAAGATATTCAACCACTATCTTGTTAACTATATCATCCACTATTACTATATGATATCCAGATATCAAACATGGCCTAATGACATGTCCTTGCCACTTTAGTGTATTGCTTGTTACCCATTCCAGATTTTATTCCCTTAATATTTTTATACTTGATACATCACAATTATGCTTTCTCACGTTCCCATCCAAGTAAAACATTTTCTAAAATATAAAGGCTATACAGTTTCAATAATTAGAAATGTCTAAAATCGAACCTAGCAAAAATTTGTAAACCAAATGTTATTTGATGGAAATGAGTGGTGGTGGTGATCAGCTATCTGGAGCTTTAATGTGAAAGATGTGATAAATATGATGCTTGTTACACGAGAATCATAAATGACCTGTAATAATTTGCTTGTGTACAATCTGTCAGTTTCTTTCGCAAGAAGACAATAAGATGGATGAGAGACTGGTAGGTGGTTAGGTGGTTACCTTACATCGAGGTGTTTTCGGGGCTTAGTGTCCCCGCGGCCCAGTCATCGACCAGGCCTCCTGCTTGATCAGGTATTATCTTTTGAAGGTGCTTATCGAGTTCTCTCTTGAACACTGTGAGGGGTCGGCCAGTTATGCCCCTTATGTGTAGTGGAAGCGTGTATAACAGTCTTGGGCCTCTGATGTTGATAGAGTTCTCTCTGAGTACCTATTGCATCTCTGCTCTTCAATGGGGGGGTATTCTGCACATCCTGCCATGCCTTCTGGTCTCATGTGGTGTTATTTCTGCATGCAGGTTTGGGACCAGCTCCTCTACTATTTTCCACGTGTAAATTATTGTCTCTCGCCTGCGCTCAAGAGAATACAGATTTAGGCATTTTAGTCGGTCCCAATAGTTTAGGTGTTTTACTGGGTGGATTCTAGCAGTAAAGGATTTCTGCATGCTCTCCAGGTCAGCAATTTCTCCAGCTTTGAAAGGGTTTGTCACTGTGCAACATTATTCCTGTGACGGGTTGTGATCGTGTGTAGGGAGACCCCCACACCTTGTCAGAGAGTCATACCAGGCTCTCTGGAAGTCTCTGGTATCTAATTCTATTTTTGTGTACAGTATATATTTTAAAATAGATTTGCATAGTGTTTGTAAGACAAAACTTTTGCTCAAATCAAGGGGGGGCACCTGTATGTTTAGTATTGTATTTGTTGATTGCTAATTAAAACTTTTTTTTTCTTCCTAGACATCCACTCTGTTTGCTCTTAATAATGATATCCAATTTTCAAGGACTATCTGTGGAGCTTATTCTGGACTCCAGTTGATAGTGTTTCCATTTCAAGGTTGTACACAGTCCTGCATGCAATTTCCATTGCAATGCACTTTTTTTTATATCTAAATCTTGTTTAAAAAGGAACTGCTTATTGACAATACAGTAATATAACATTCACAGAATAATATATTGTGTGCTCCATCAGATGTCGTTCGTCATCGTCAACACGTAAGAATGCTTTGTCGGATGTAGTTAATATGGAAGTTCCGGACCATGATCTAGAACCACCAAAGTTCAGTCGCCGTGCCTTGGAACGCCTCCTAAATGATTGGGCAGCAGTAAGAGCCATGATCATGACTGGCCACAAGGAGGAAACTCCCCCAACTACAGCATCCACAGATGAGATCAACTTCATGCAGTACCAGGGCCACACCACCCACCTAGACAAGTTTACATACTGTCTGCTTGTTAAATTAGCTACTCAGGTAAATAAAAGTGAAGGGTTATAGTTTATAAGAAAAGGAAGGAAATTAATTTATATTCAGATAATAATTTTCTTAGATGGGTTAAAAGAACTGACATGCTGATTTTTCTTTTGATTTCAGGTTGAACATCGTAACCTAAAGTTAAAGCAGTTGATAAATAGCGATGATGATGAGCGCAAGATGATTGCTGACACAATGGTAACGGCTCTGATCAACACGCTAATCAGAGAACTACACAATGAATCGGTTCCTGGTCGTAAGCAAGAAGCAGAAAAGGTAAGAACCACGATGACTAAATTTCTGATCTCTTCAAGCTCGCCTGAAGTAGAGCGTATATAAATTTGGTCAAAAATTGGTTTAGGTCGAAGTGAGTTGCTTAATGAATTTAAGAGAATTAATCCTGAGGTTGGAATAAGTTGCTGAAGTAAGATTGTATTAAGAAAATAAAGAGAAAGGGGGATCTTGAGGTTATCTTGAGATGATTTCGAGGCTTTAGTGTCCCCGCGGCCCGGTCCTCGACCAGGCCTCCACCCCCAGGAAGCAGCCCGTGACAGCTGACTAACACCAAGGTACCTATTTTACTGCTAGGTAACAGGGGCATAGGGTGAAAGAAACTCTGCCCATTGTTTCTCGCCGGCGCCTGGGATTGAACCCGGGACCACAGGATCACAAGTCCAGCATGCTGTCCGCTCGGCCGACCGGCTCCCTCCCGACCGGGGTAATTTGAATGAGAGCTGCACACACACACTATAGAAGACAAAAACACATCACCGACCTACACGGGCATCCTACAAAGACTAGGAAGAAGGGCTGTACTGTATAGGGAAATATGGTATTGGGCTAAAATTGCAAGAAGGGTATAAAACCTGGGAGAAATGGCAAAAGGTCATTAGTGATATAGTGAGTTACCTAAAATTGTGATTCTTATGCCAACTCCACTGCTAAAATTACCCAAAGTATTAGGCCCTTGCATAAAAGATTTGGAAATTTCATAGGTGAAATACCGAGGACACAGCTTGACTTGTTTTTTAGTGATCCCCTAGAAACACTGAAGATTAATAAGCCGAATGAATTTATGAATGCGACATTGATCGCGACTTGAATTCAAGACGTCGCCCTAACCCCACTGAACTGTCAAATAGCTATTGACAATATGCCCAAATTCTCCTTCCCAGAACCCCTGTAATTTCATACTTATCAAGAATTGGGGGAGGGAAAACTATAATAAAGTACGCTGAAAACATTTATGGAGGTAGTCTAGATGCCATTATCATCTGATGCACATATAACAGTGGCGATAGTGCCACTTGACAAAAGAGGCAGCAAAGTAGAAGCAAAAAATTTCTGGACTGATGATACTATCACATTATAAGAATATTTAAATGCAATTTAAAGTTCACAAAACACATGGAGCCACAGCATCTACATAACCCTGGCCAACATTGGTGTAGGCCAGGACACTCCTGCCTCTTGTAATTGTTAGACTACTGTGACAAGCTTTGCACACACCTTGGTTTCTCAGGGTATTGCTTGATTCTATTAAAACATCTAAATTATTGGGACTTTACCATCTATCAAATTGTACTCCCTGATGTGATAGTGAAAGATACATCATAATGTATACCTGGAAAATATTTGGAAGTGGTTCCAAATCTGCACACTGAAATATTTCCCCTTATGAGACAAGGAGGCATTACAGAATGTGTAAAATATAGCCCAATTGAAAATAGGGGTGACATGGTGCTCTTAAAGAACAATTAAAGGGCCCAAGGATTCACAAAACCCTCTTTCTAAATCAAAGTGGCTTAACTAGCTGAGCTCTTTCAACATTCAAGAGGAACTTTATGAGCAACTCCAATGGCTACCTGATCAACCTGGCTGTGATTCCTGTTTCTCGGACTGAATGCAGTGGCATCCAGTAATCTTGGTCAGACCTTCAATCACGAGGCTTGTTTGTTGACTGGACTGTGAGGACATTGATTCTTGAAACTAATTCAAAATAACTCAAGGTAATGATGTGGTTTTTGAGCAATTCTGTGATTTCACTAAAGTACTCAACTGGCAAGGTAACAAACCTGTATATACAGTACCTTACAGTGGCTGTAGGCCCTCACAAATTGTTACTGTAACAAAAAAAATTGACTGTTGGATTGAGTGAAATATCGTATGCAACAAAACAGTTTATACAGTGGCTGTCATGGCTGTCAGTTTAGTCACTTTATACAGTGGCTATAGCTGTCATGGGTCTTGTATGAATGTCCATCTGACTGAGAAACTACTGACCCATTCTAGCGATACCATCATGAAAATAATTGAACGTTTCTGTTTGAGCATTTTGGAACAGCTGCCAAAATAATTGGATGATAGATCATTTGGGCTGATTTGTCTCCTTCCTTTTAGAGAAAATTTAAAGGCTACCCATTTTTGTGAGACAAATATTTGCAAGATAAAGACTTTGTGGAAAAGGTGAATGAAGTATTAATATACATTGATGTGTATTTTATTGTGATTATCAAATCTGAGATTAATGTGACAAAACATTTAATAAGCTTCTTCCCTGTCCTCCTCCTGTGTACAGCGAGTCGTACTCACTATGCATGTTTTATAAATTCTTGCTGAACCTTATTATACTTTTAAGATTTACTTTATGGTCACCTGTACTGGGTGCATGATTTTAACGTGTCTTACAGCATCACAGGCATTAATACAACAATTTTCTCACAGGTGGCTCGTAGGTTTATAGCATCTGTAGTGCGAATCTTCGTCATCCTAGCCATAGAGATGATCCCAAACGTGAGCAAAAAGAAGCCTAGCAGTTCTTACACTCAGCCACTTGCAAAATGCATTAAGGTTTGTGTTTTAGTAGTATGGCAGTGATATTTGGTAGATTTTATAACACGTCTGATATATGATTTGACATGTCTGAATATGGTCTTAAAATTGCTGAATCTATCTTGAGGTCATCTTGAGATGATTTCGGGGCTTAGTGTCCCCGTGGCCTGGTCCTCGACCAGGCCTCCACCCCCAGGAAGCAGCCTGTGACACCTGACTAACTCCCAGGTACCTATTTACTGCTAGGTAACAGGGGCTACAGGGTGAAAGAAACTCTGCCCATTGTTTCTCACCGGTGCCCGGGATCGAACCCGGGACCACAGGATCACGCGTCCAGTGTTCTGTCCGCTTAGCTACCGGCTCCCTCCCACTAGTATAATTTTTTTTGTTACATTAGCTTTATTAGGCAGCTTAAAAGTCAAAGCCAGTGGCTTATGAAGACATTAATATCTCTATTCAAGAATACTATAATAGTGTGTCATTTCAGGAGTGTGATTATTTTATTCCTATTCCTTCTGTATTGACCAGAAATACTTCTGAAGCATTCTTTGTTAATTACTGAAATCCCCGAAATATTACCAGTGCATGCTTGAAAATGGTGCATATGGTGACCGGTGCGGACCGGGCTGGTCCTCCCTGGGCACAATATGTAGGCTGACAAAAGAAAAAGAAGAAAAAAAGAAAAAGGTCTCATATTGTAGCAGGAAAATACACTGTACATTGTCACCTGTATGGGATGCGAGAACTTCCTTTCATCTCAATTCAATTGCATGTTCTGCTTTGTTCTGCTTCCAACAGTAGGGGAAGTGGTAGGCAATGTTCCATTAAATTCGTTTCTTGGATTTCTATGTTCGTGATATCCTGTACGTGAATGACCTATCCTAGGAGGCGTGCTCTTGCATGAGAATGTTTACAAATGATGCAAAACTGATTAAAAGTTTAATTACTGATGAAGATTGCATTATACTACAGGAGAACTTTAAACATGCTACAAGCTTGGTCAGATAAATGGCTTTTGTACTTCGAGCCCAACAAGTATATTGTACTAAAGTTTGGAAGCATTTTAGTAGTTCAGATAAGATTTGTGGATCTTAAGATCATCCATTTTGAAAAAATTAGGTTGGTTCATATTTTATTGCGTAGTCCACAGAAAGAAATAGTTTGCCTTCATTAGGCAAACCTGTCATTACCCCTTCATTCCTCTTTCTCCACTGTATATAAGATCTTGGCACATAAAAAAGTATAATGTGAACCTATCTTCCAAAAAAGAGTACACATAGCAAATGTGTAGTATTTGTTTAAGAAAATAGTCCATGTTTTAGTACAGTATTATTGAAATTGTAAAGAGCCCAAGAAAGCACATTACCTGTTCTAGGCCTAGTATATAACATTACGGACTCTTCCTGCCCATGCCACCTTTTGGGTGGCTTAATCTTTGTCAGTAATCAGTATATAACATGCATGGACTACATTTGGAGGTGCTCTTGTATTGACAGGAGAGTAGGGTTGCACGCTAAGTTTTGGGTGAGAATAAGGGATGTAACTGGAATAACAACTCGAGCAACAGACCATTTAATTATGGCAGTTTGTGCATATGCTTGTATGTGCAAGACTGCACGTTGTGCAGTCTCTTGTTTGCTCTTGTGCTCCCGCAAGCAAAGTGGGTGGTGGTGAAGGTTCGTCATGTACTGAAAGGTTTACAAAATATTAAGTACTACATGTAGATTATATGTTGGATAATGGCACAAGGACCTCTAATATTGAAAGCCAAATTTAAGAACGAGATCTGAACGAAACGGAGCAATCCTGTTCCTGTAATAAACATTTAAATATCGATTCTGGAGTACAGTACACTATAGTTCTGCTTAAGATTTCCTCCTTTATCTTTTACTATGATTCTTGGTACAGGTGTTCGAGTCTGTGATTCCTGTGGCTGTGACAGAGCTTTGTGATGCTGCGGATGCTCTCATGCTTCCTGTGCGCCTCAATTATGTCAAGCCCACTGCACCGTTTCCCCTCAGTTCAACTCATGTGGATGCTAATCATGGCTGTAAGGTATGCAGGGACCAGTACAGCTTATGAATGTATATACTACATACATACATTTTATTTTTATCAGGCGTAATGTTGAGAGACAGTGTCTGCATGCCTGAATATATTTGCTTGTTCTCCTGTTTTGATATTTATAGTGCTCATGTTAGCAACAGGAAAAGCTTTATGTAAAAGTGTATATTTCATTAAATCCAGAGTGAATGTTATTTTGACTTGTGAAACAAAAAAGGTCAACGTTGGAGAGAGTGGTAGCATAATTTGAATTGGGTTTGCTACATTGTTGTGTTCCTTTGCTGGTTATGGTAATTTTCCTTGACAGCATTAAATTAATAATCAGCAATAACATTGAATTTTTGAGGATTTAATATTATACTTTTTGTTTGCAAAGTTTATATGATGAATTAGGTGAAACTGTTAAGATTGTCACAAGGTCATTTAGGGAAAATAAGATGGGTGAAGGCTATTCTGTATATGTGAGGCTTTAGTGTATTGATAGTTCCCTTCATTCTGGAATGGAGTATGGCTGATGTGTAATTGATGGGCAAGTAAACAATGAATACTGTTGTCTTTGAATTTATAATTGTTGTTATACATGATAATGAATGAACAGTGAATGATAAGAAGTGCTTTGGTATGATTCATTTTATCTTATGGTAGATTTTCTCGATGGAACAATGAGTCAAGAATTGGAAATTGTGCAATGAATTTTTAAGCAGTCAAATTTATGTAGAGAGCACCATGCATGTTATAATTAAAGCCAGCTGGATGCAATTGAAGCTAGTAGTGTTATCTTATCAGGAGATGTTCGAGGTGGAGCCTCTTCAGCGACATCAGCAGAGAGTTGCTGGAGGAATTGCAGAGCAGTCTACTACTTCTAGCAGTGGCAGTGGAAGAGATAGTGGAAGTGGAAATGCGGGAGGTGGAGGAGGAGGAGGAGGCGCAGCAACAGTAGCAGCTGCAGCAGCAGCAACAGCAGCAGCTGCAGCAGCAGCAGAGGAGGTGGAGGAAGCTGGTGAAGAAGAGGTAGCAACTAGTATGTCTCGTCCTAGTCCTGCTCCAATATCCAGACCAAGGAGGGCGCGGCCAGATCACATTCTTCCTCCTCAGGTAGACGATCACGATAATGAAGGAAGTAGTGAACGTGATGATGCCACTGAAAGATCTGAACAAGAGGGAGATGGAGGTGGGGAAGTTGAGGGTGGAGAGTCTGACATGGAACTAGATCTGTTAGCAGAATCGGACAGTGATAGTGATGACAATCAGTCTGCTGTAGACAATGCTTCTGCACAAAGATCTGTGCAGACTGGTGCTACTGCTGGCAGTGATGGGGAGGATGATTCAGGGGAATCTTCACCTGGAGAGGATGAAGATGATGAAAGTGAAGCAGCAGAAACAGATGAATTTGATTCAGGCGAACTTTTCTCTGATGAGCAACTAGAGAGAAGGGGTAACACCTCATCTACTGCCCGTAACATTGCTCCTCACAATCTGCAGTGGGCGGTAAGGAACCCACGGGATAGCAGCTCACGCTCCGGAGGCACGACAGGAGGACCTACTGCTACTGGATCTTCGAGCACTACATCAAGTGGATTAATATATATTGATCCAACTTCTCTAAGGCACGGTCCAACGTCGAGCTCCACTGTGACACCATCATCTCACGAACCAGTGAGCCTGGCCACTACCAATAACACACTAGCTAGGGCCTTTACCATTGTAGTGAGACAGATGAGTTCCCTTCTCAGTCTGGCATGTGATGTAGTAAGAGATGGAGGGGTGACCTCAAGAACAACAGGAGGGAGTGGAGGGGGCATCCCTGGTGCCAGTGGGAACAGCACCACCCCCACACAGATGTGCCTCACACCCACCATCATTGCTGCACTCCTTAAGCAGGTGGATGCACGCCTTCAGCCTACCTGGGACTGGCTTCTCAGTCTCATGGACTCTACTGAATCACAGCTCAGGTAAGTCTCCTTTCTCTAAATATTTAAAGCTTAAGTGCAATTATTTTTATATGTGGTTCCCTACAATATTGCTTCTCATAAATGGTTCATACGAACCAAAAAAAGAATCACTGAATATGAAATGGTTCATGTGAGACTGGGTATAAAACCACTTTCCTCAGCACACAGGCACCAAACTGCCAAATGACTGGAAAACTGGCATCCCATAGCCCGTGTTGAGTCTTGTTGCTAATGTGCAAGTGTTATCTTTTCTCCTGTGCTAGCTTGCCAGTCATACTGGTTGTGTTTACTCTAAGGTAAATGCTGGCCATTCTGAGCACTGTCATGGAAGGGGGGGGGGACCTTTTTTGCTAGTATATCCCTTCTAGCTTTGGTGTTTTGCTTCATGAGCAAACACAAAAGCTTGGTGCTTTGGCTTGATATCTCCCTTCCCTTTATGAGCATATTTTCAAGTCACACTGTTTAGTGAACTTGGCATTATCTGTATGTGAGGTTGTATGTGCCTAGGGCTCTCTTCCCTAGGGGCACATTTAGCATGCATTTTCTAGTGTGTGTGTGTGGGAAGGAGGGGGGGGGGGGAGTTCATCTCTTAGAGACCTGGGTACCTAAGTGGAGAGCCTCGCTCTCAGGTAGTGCACGAGTCTTTTGACTCCTCCACACAACTGGGCAGTAGTGGATATGTGGGCCATTGGCCACTCCAAGCAACAGCCTATTGGACCAAGCTCTCAAAAGTCAAGCTGGGCTTCTAGGCTGGGCTTGGGGAGTAAAATTCAGAGCCCCCATTTGGTTGTCCCAAGGTGAACCACTTCACATTGTGTTGTAACTGGTGGCTTCCTTCCTACGTTGCTGTTTTGTGGCTCCACCTCTTTTAGCAGATTGGCCAAGACTGGCTGGTTCAACCTTCTTCTCTGATATACTGTTAGAAGTTTTTTTACTGAAGTTTACCACCATTTTTATAGTGTGCATGTTGTTGATTTGATGGTATCCTACCTGCATCAGTGATATTTTGAAGATTTATGGTGCTCTTTTTCACTTTAAACAAAAGTTTTTTATATCACTTTCATTGGTTATTTCATTTTATTTTTTCAAAGCCATACCTCTTATTGTATGGCTTTGGCAGAGTTGCTTTTATTAGCACTTTGCACTGATACTTGGTTGTCACCATTCTACAAGTTGTCTCGTGCTCAGCCTGATAAACTAAACTGTGCCTCATACATCAGGCTGCAAGCAGCCACATCAAACAGTCTGGTTAACCAGATGTTTTTCTTTGGGCATTGTTTTCATTGGCTACTGCCTTCGGTGGGTTGAGGAACATCATGCTTTCCTCAGGAGACATGGGTTGGGTTCTTTTGGTCCTGGTGGGCAAATCTTTGGTCCTGGGATAGCCTGCAGCTATCTTCTTTACTGAAAGGGGGGTCCTACAGGTATTGATGCTTGCTTTGGCTAGGTGTGCATCATTTGTTTGGTAGCAGCTGTTTGTCGCTACCTGCACACTGTAACACCGTAAAGGTGTTTGGGTTAGTTATATTTAATATATACGTATAGTTCAGTGAGTCACAGACAAGGAATTTGAGAGGCGCCAGTTTGTCGGCCTGGATCTGTTCTCTTTAGTTCCCTGTTCCAGGACACATTTGTCCCATGTCTGCAGTGTCATTTAAAGCTTATTGGCCTGCTATCTACCCTCGGGCCCACGATATTCACAGGTTTGCTGCTTTGCCTTTCACTTTTGCTGATACAGTATGTCGTAGGCTGATGTTTAGGCTCGGGTTTTTGAAGATCTAATAGGGTGCATGCAGCTAGGTGTTTGGTTAATGTTCCTGGTCCTATTTGAGCTTGTATTGCTTTAGGCCATGTTTCCCATCTTTTTTGTTTTTGTTTTTTGTTTTTTTAACTTTCTAGCTACTGCCTCTCCTCCCTGGTAAGTCCTCTTTTTCCTTCTCTGTTGTTCGTTTGTTGTAGCTACCATGGAGCTCTACGAGAAAACCAGCATTCAATGTAATGAAATGCCCCACTCTGGTTGAGCCCCCAGTGGCTCCCAGACTACCACTACTCATCCTACCAGGTGCTTTGGTTCATGGCCCATCAGCTGTCAACTTGGCACGTGTGTGCTGGGGTTGTTGTTTCGTAGCCAGTTTTGTTTGTGTCATTTTGTTTTGAGTGATTGTTTTGCTGTGTCAGTTAGCTGTTTTGGTGCTTTTTCATGAACCAAGCAGTTGCTTTGTATTGTCATTTCTGCTTTCGGTGTGCTTTTCTGGTGAAGGTGATTGTAACAGTCCCTGCTCCCTTTGCCTATTTGAGGGATGGGGGTTGGGAGGGCAGGTTCTGGCTCTGGGTCCAGATTCACAAAGCTGTTAAACAAGTAATTTCGAACATGTACATCTTTGATGGCTTTGGTTACATTTATTAAACAGTTTACAAGCATAAAAACTTCCCAACCAACTGTTGTCATTGTTATAAACAGCCTCCTGGTGCTTCAGAGCTCATTAACTGTTTAATCATTGTAAACAAAGCCGCCAAAGATTGAGAGAAGATGTACAGGTTCGTAAGTGCTTACGTCACTGCTTCGTGAATCTGGCCCTTAGTCTCCGGTAGTACAGTATAATGAAAGTCCTATGACTAGTGTAGCTAAGTAATGAGAAGTTGTATCGGCAACATAGCCTCAGGAAGCCATCTGAACTTACCCAGAAAGACGTGCTTCACTGCATTAAGTGGATTTTTTTTTTCCATTTTGAATGTAAATATGATATTATAAGAAATGTAATCTATTTATGTTTTCTGTGCACAGGCAGATTCCTTTGATCAAAGCTGCACTTTAAGGGTAAAGTGAGAGTAAAGTCAAGAAGAGATTAGCGATTTCATTTGTTGAACTAAAATTGAACTAGAATATCATTCTGTGGAAAAAAAATAAAAGAAAACAGAGGTATTGATTTGCTATTAATCAATATTCTTCTGGCAGGTTTGGCCGTGAATTAAATCAGCTCATTGAAGGAAGTGGTGGTACAAGTACCAGTTCAGCCACAACACCTACTGGAATCCCTGCGTCTCGTCCTCGGGAACGAAGTGCTGGTCGGACGGGTCTTCCTTTCATCCGGGATCCTCTCACCGGACCCCTGTCTAGGTATCAGAGTGCAAGACGTGGAACTCGTACTACTACCACCACCGCTGACCCACAAAATGCCAGGAGAGACACCCTTTCTTATGTTGTATCACTTCTGCGAGCCCACAAGAATGAACATTGTGATACACTGCCCGACATTGATGTTGGGTCACTTAAACATATTGGTGAGATACACAGTATTGATAATTTTCCACAAAACATTTTACAAGATTATATTTTTGTCACTGAAATTTGTTTAATTTATGTATGTGTTAATAAGTCGGAGCTGGATATGAGACTGTGTGCTTGATTATTCCTTGTTTGTTGTTGTGTAGACTGAGATAGTTAAGGTAGGGAGTAAATGTGTGTGCTTGTGTACTTGGCAAGTGTTAATGTACCCTAGTAATGTAACCTACTCTTCCAGGAGAAAATTCCTACTGTAGAACCCCACCTCACCTTTTGTAGCTAGTACATTTATATCTCCGGACTTTTCAGTACTCTTACATACTTGCCCTTGAAGGTCAGTCTTACTTCTTTATATGTTGGGATCATATCAGATCTTGGTATTCTTTCAAAATGTTAGTTTTAGTGTCCTTAACCCATCCTCATGGCTCATTTCTCTTATCTCTGGTACCTGTCTTGTAGAGAGTCATTGAACCTTCTGAATGTTATTCTAGTGCCTTGTGAGGTATGGGTTCCATGCTGGTGCTGCGTACTATACGACTTGCCTAACATTCATCATTTGCAGTATTTTCTAGGATTCCCTGGCCAATTTTTTTTTTTTTTTTGCTTTATTATTATTTTCTACCACAGACGTGGTCACACATTTAAAATGCTTACCAGCATATATTCATTTTCTTCTGTCCTCCATGGACAAGGTGAGAGATCTGTTAAACATAGTTCAGTGATTTGTGAACAATCAACCACAGAAGATGATTGTAGTGCTTTTAAAATGTTAATCTAACCTACATGCATAAATGCATAGCTACACAGATTTACGTCTGCCCTACATAGGGTTTTAGATGTGTCTTTTACATTGTCATTAATAGGCATTTACAAAGGTAAAATGCAATTCTGACCAGCTTCCACATATCCAGTATACATGTACATACATACATATATATATATATATTATATATTATAAAATATATATATAATATACACACACAAGCACACATACATTTCTCTCCTACTTTGACAAGGTAAGATAGCTGCTATAGAAACTAGTGTTATTAAGCACTTAACCACTGAAGGTGATTAAGATGCTTTTACAAGCTCAGGTTATATAATTACATCACATTGTATAACTGATGCATTACATAATCAATCTTGGGTACAAGTCCAATATATCAAGTGTTCCAGTACTCATATAGTAGTTACAGAGTTCAGCATACCTCAGCCCAGGAGAGCAAAAGTCTGTCAATATGGGACATTCTACAATATAATGCTCAAGGGATTGCATGTTTTCTCTTTCACAAAGTTGACACATTGTGTACTCGACATTTGGGTTTTGAAAAAGCTGCCCGATACGTCTATATCCCAGGCGTATTCTGGCCACTATAACATCGCCTTGCCAAGTTCTTGCTCTAATTAGGCCCATGTGTGAGTGTCTCCTCACAAAGTTTATCATAATGTTTAATGCTACAACTTTCAGGTCTTTGTGAATTTGTTAGGTTAGTAAGATTTTCATTAGATATTTAAGTATTCTCTTTGTTCAGTGCAAATCTGATTTGCATTGCAACTTTAAATGACCATTGATGGGCAATCAGGACAAATAAAGCTCTTACACAATTTACTCTAATATCTTCCTGTAGATTAATTATTTTATAAGGCAATGAAGGTTGTTAGAAAAGCACAGGAAAATGTAGCTGTAAGGAAACCTTGTTCTGATGTGCAATCCGATTAATGTGAGAGGCTAAAATATTAGGAACGTAAGCACAAAACTTAGTTGCCGCTCAAAAGCTGCAACTTGTTCCTGCAATATTACTGGTTGCAGTTCTTCATTTTCAATGTATAAAATAATAACTTTGTATTCATATATAAAATAATAACTTTGCATTCATAAAGTGCTTCTATTGTAGATATTGAATATACACACTTTTTTATTTATCTTTTCAGTTCTGTGTATCTCATACCTCTCTTTAGCTCTATTTGGTTTGTGTTGTACTCACATGTGTGTGCTTGCTTACGCTTTGGCTCTTTCCCTGCAAGCACAACTATGTGAGTACATCACAAACTAAATGTTATTGAGCCAAGGAGAATTATGTAATACATAGCATATATTTACAGGCGATGAGTCACAATAACGTGGCTAAAGAATGTTGACCAGACCACACACTAGAAGATGAAGGGACGACAACGTTTCGGTCCGTCCTGAACCGTCCTCAAGTCGATTATGAGCCCTCGACTTGAGAATGGTCCAGGACGGACCGAAACGTCGTCATCCCTTCACCTTCTAGTGTGTGGTCTGGTCAACATATATTTATAAATTTGTAATTTTTCCTTTCAACAGAAAAATACATTACTCTGTGTATCCCATAATTGTCCTTGGCTCAATAACTATTTTGTTTGTGTTGTGTTGCAGCATATGTGTTTGATGCACTCATCAGCTACCTGCGGTGTTGCGAGAGTGACAGTAATGCTCACATAGACTCTGGAGGGGCAGAGTGCACCGGGTTTTCATGGGAACGTGATGAAAATGAGAATGAAGACGATATGGATGATCTGCCTTCTATTACGCCCTCTGCCGGCGACAGTGAATCTGCGGATGAAGACTCTAACTTGTCAAATTCCCGTGGAAGAAAACACACATTTTTCCAGGTGAAAATATAATTGAATAATATCTATTGATTCTCGTCAAGTGATATTTTGTGTGTGTGTAGCTTTTTATTTGGAAATTTATTGCAAACTTTTATTAGTCATGACAGCAGTGCAACCCCCACTGCTTCTCAGGACAAAGTGAACAGTGCTCCATGAGAATTGGCATATACATAGTAGTAATAGTAGGCATCTATCAGTCTCGGGAGGCAATAGAGTTGCGCTCTGGTTGTCGGTCTGGAGTGGCCTCACCAGGGCGCAAAGCCAGGGTAGGTTGATTCGGGGGAGAAGCTGTACAGTACAATATACAGTACTAATACATTTGCTGCCTTCTTACTACCCACTTCTACCCATATTGCCTTGTACCATGGCAATGTGGTACATATAACATTTTAATTGGAGAGAATTAAGATTAGAAAATTATTGAGTCATTGCATGATTTTTGGAAACTGTAAGCTTTGCAACTGTACATAGTAAGTAATTTTAAACTGAAGAAGAGTTTAAACAGATATATAATTTTTGTATTAAATTTTGACAAGGCAGTTATTAATAATAGTACTGATTTAGTTGAAGACTGGTGCCAGGCTGGGCTTGGGGAGTATAAGAACTCCCAGAACTTCATCCAGGTAGCTATTAATGATGACCAAACCAAACGTCAGAGAATGGAAAAAACTATGATGTTTTGGACCATCTTGGACGGATATAAAAGGCTAATGGTCCTTTAGTTATTAATGATCATAATAATAGCAAAACTTAGGTTGACCTGTAGGATGTGGAGAGATGAGTAAGGGTTAGTTACATTCAGTTAATTAGGTATGTAGTTTGTAGTATCTGGACCCTACCTTCCATTTCCAGGCGCTTCGGCTTGTTTCGATTGACTCTCGACTGAAGGAATTTATGGGATGGTGCTCCTGGTGACGGGCAGCTGCTCCTAATGGGTGAATGACCTAACTAGGTGGATCGTTCCCGATTTGTTTTCATTTACCTTGATGTTTTTGTTTTGCTTCACTGCATTTCTGGAGGTTGTTCCTTGGTGATGGTGATCATAGGTCTGTGCCTCTATTAAGGGGGGCCAGGTTTTGGGCTCTGGTTCCCAGTAGGCTTTTATAGGCTCATAAGGGCCTGTCATGACATGATTGGCATGGCACTATCTAGAGTGGCTAGCTACAGGAAGCAACTGAGGTCTTCCCAGAAAAGACATTTTATTACATTCAACGCTGTTTATTTTATTTTTGTTTATACATTTTGAACACTCCAGTCTTGGAGAAGAGTATAGGTTTTCAGGATGCATTTGTAAAAGGGTAGGATATATTCTCTTGTGAATGACTTATGTCATAATTAGTCTTAGTTGTCTCATGATAACTTTGTCTTTGGTTAAGTATTATATATTTGGGACATGTTGGTACTGTCTTTGAATACTTGTGACTTAATACTGTACAGTGATGTTGAAACTCACTATTTATATTTGGTGTTAAAATTAACAAATTGGTGTTAAAATTAACAAATGTGCCTCAGCTTCAAATTTTAAGGGACACTTGGAATGGGATCGGTGCAAATATTGTCTGGTTGCACTATTCCACTGATAGGTTTCTAAATGTTTTTAAGAAAACATATTTTTATATCATGTAATTTGTTTCAGAGGTCACAGTCAACACTGTGCTTGGGGTCAGTAGGTGCTGATGTGTTTAGCAGTAGCTTGCAGGAGGCATTGCCCCTTGCTGACAAACCTCACCTCCTACAACCAAATGCGCGCAGAGAAGAGCTCTTTGGAATCCCTCGTGCGCACACACACAATGCCGGTAAGTAGTGTTACTAGTATATACCCAACACCTCGTTGTATTTGTAGCGGAAGTGCCACTCCTGTTTACTCTAGCCCTTCTCTCTTGCCTGATTATTTCTTATCCGTTTGGGACGTGTGTATCCGTGATCAATCCATAAGGGAAATGATGAGGGTTTGAACCTAGCCACGGGATGTTCCCAGACACGCCTTAGTCAACTGTACTGTTCTAATACAGTTGCCTATGGCATGTCTGGGAACATCCCGTGGATAGGTTCAAACCCTCATCATTGCCCTTGTGGATCTGTTCATTTGATATATCATGCTATTGTGATTTCTGTGTGTATTATGTATCTGTTTTTGTAGCTATATCCATATTTAAAATGCATCTATTAGTATTAATAAATCTTGATGGCTTATTTCTGCTTGTTGTCTATGTCCATAATTGGTATTTCTTACTAAACATGGGGTTGTGAGGAATGTACTCACAACCTCAGAGGTGTTGTCTCGGAGGTGTTGCGGGTTTGTTGATGTTGGTAGTATACTTTTTGCCTGGCTCTCTGGTCCTACTTTTGTTTTCTCACCCTTTAGATATTCTTATTTTAATTCTCAAGCATGCTTTGGCTCCTTCATTCTTTCCTGGACATGTCATTTCTTGGGAGGTACATTGTGGCTCTGTTACTTTTGTCCCTCATATACTACTTGTTTGCCAAATCGTATTTCACTGGGTTAATGATATTAATGGCGACCTTCACCGTTAGTGGATGTTCTTCCCGAAACTTTCCGCTCCCACAATTTTCAGGCTCGCTGCTTTCGTTACTGAACCATACTTTATGAAGTAGTGTCCCCTGTTATTTCTGATCAGTCTCTTTTTGTACCTTTGTCATGTGTCACAGGGTGGTTCTGGCAGCTGTAAAAGATAAGCTTTTGCATCTCCTTTCCTGTCTAATTATTTCTGTACCTACTTCACTCTTATAGCATTCGATGTATCTAATTGAAATATACTCTCTACCTCGGTATATTTCCTATATAAAACCGTGCTGCAAAGGCTTTGTCATTTTTTTCCATGTCTATTTTCCTGTTTAGTATCACTTGCATTGTCTCAAATGTGTCCTTGAGTTCTTTAGTTTCAGCCTTAACCTTTTCAATCACATCTATTTTATTAAATCTCCACCATCATGAGGGAGCCCCCTGTTGGGCTTGCTTGCTGAGGTTGTTCCATTCTAATAGGTCACATCAGTCACAGGAGTTCTGTTTTGGCCTACTGGGCACCAGAGCCAGAATCTGGCTCCTTCCCTCACAGAGGCACACACACAGATTCTGACAATCCACCACCCCACTGGGAGAAGCATGCAGAAAGTCAACGAAGCTTTACAGACAACTGCAAGGTTCACATAAAAGGAAGCATTGAAACTGGCAAACAAGCTACAATTGGTTCAAATGAAACAGTAGGTTCACTCTAAACTAGCTCGAACCTGTTTCTAGTTTTATCTACCACCACTTAGCAGGTTTACCTAAAACTACCACCAGGCAACCCGGCTCCTGCCCTTGGATGGGGCAGGGGCCGAGCTATGTGTATACTAAAAACTGATTCCCTGATCAGTTTTGTCACTAATTTTGTAATGTTGTGATCGTTACCACTACCTCTGGGTCTGTCAGATTGTGGCAATCCCTTCTGCTTTAAGCTAAGTACCACTCGCTCTTCAATTTCATATTGTGAGTGCCATTTGCTTGTATTTTCTTTTCTTTTGGTATTAGCTTTACATGCAGGTTTCTTATCAGGCTTTGTTGTGTTGGCTTGGCTTCTGTTGTGATTCAGGCTGCATGTCCTCAGGGTTTCCTTCCCTGGGTGCTTATTAATACTACCCTTCCACTGTCAGTTACTTATGGCTGTGTTCAGGAGGTTGCTCCTGAGAAATCTTCACGAGTCATTGACCCTTCTCATTGGGCCCTTGGTTGTTGACCTCCAAATGTACTCCCTAGAAAGGAGAAAAAGAGAGGTATTGAATTATATGCACATGAAAAATGCTGGAGGGCCAAGTCCCAAATCTACTCGGTAAAATAACAACAAACTAGAGTAAACTACATGGAACAAAATGCAGAATAGAGCCAGTGAAGAACAGGGTTGCCATAGGCACAATCAGAGAACACTGCGTGAACATCAGAGGCCCCACGGTTGTTCAACATCCTCCCAGCGAGCATAAGAAAAATATTGCCAGAACAAACGTGGACGTCTTCAAGAGAAAACTGGATAGTTTGTTTCAAGAAGTGCCGGACTAACCAGGCTGTGGTGGATATGTGGGCTTGTGGGCGGCTCCAAGCATCTGCCTTCTTGGACCAAGCTTTCAAAAGTCAAGCCTGGCCCTGGTTGGGCTTGGGGAGTAGAATTCCCAAAACCTCATCTAAGTACAAGTGGATTTTTTTTTTTAAGTTTACTTTTGCAAACAATGCTAGATGGTTGGATTAAGTTCAGTGTGCAGGTGGTGAATATGAAAACCATCAGTAGTTTCAAAAGCATCAGAGTACTGGTACTGGAAAGAAAGAGATCTAGGGGTGGGTTCTAGGTAGAAAACTATCACCTGAGGACCACATAAAGAATATTGTGCGAGGAGCCTATGCCACGCTTTCCAACTTCAGAATTGCGTTTAAATACATGGATGGCGATATACTAAAGAAATTGTTCACGACTTTTGTTAGGCCAAAGCTAGAATATGCAGCGGTTGTGTGGTGCCCATATCTTAAGAAGCACATCAACAAACTGGAAAAGGTGCAAAGACATGCTACTAAGTGGCTCCCAGAACTGAAGGGCAAGAGCTACGAGGAGAGGTTAAAGGCATTAAATATGCCAAAACTAGAAGACAGAAGAAAAAGAGGTGATATGATCACTACATACAAAATAGTAACGAATTGATAAAATCGATAGGGAAGATTTCCTGAGACCTGGAACTTTAAGAACAAAAGGTCATAGATATAAACTAGCTAAACACAGATGCCGAAGAAATATAAGAAAATTCACTTTTGCAAACAGAGTGGTAGACGGTTGGAACAAGTTAGGGGAGAAGGTGGTGGAGGCCAAGACCGTCAGTAGTTTCAAAGCGTTATATGACAAAGAGTGCTGGGAAGACGGGACACCACGAGCGTAGCTCTCATCCTGTAACTACACTTAGGTAATTACACTGAAAAGACAGGACACCACAAGCGAAGCTCTTATCCTGTAACTACACATAGGTAATTACATATGGGATAATGAAGCCGCCATTTTAACTGATATGAATTTAATGTGCTGTTGCAGTCTCTGATCACTGAAGTTTGAAAGTGTAGGAAAGATTTATGGCTGGTATTTTTGAGGAGGAATCTGTAAGTATCTACCCTTTAGCAGTTTCTGATTATCATTGGTTTATTTTTTGTTTTTTTCCAGGACATGGTACAAGAACACCTTTAGATGCTCCTCTTTCCCGGCTTGGTGTGTTAGAAAACCTGCACATGGTTGGTCCCTACCCACCTACTCCCCAACAGTCATATGCACACATGTTGGGATCTTCACGCACAATGGACCACCAGCCCACTGATCTATCTTTATACACGACAGGACAGTTAAGAGATTTAAAGGTACTGTATTAAATACTGTTATGTTGCCACAGATAATTGAATATTTGACTTTGAAAGATTATTACTTAAAATATTATATTATAAAACTATTGGCCAGTATTTGTTATATATAATAAATTCCTTTGGAAATGCAGTGAACAGATGTTTTACTGAGAATATTGTGGTTTGTGATGAGCAGGATGAAGATGTAAGTGAGGACAGTGGAGAAACCTCCCAGGAGAGAGCACCAATCATTGTGTCACCTAGACGAAGTGGGAGCAGTTTGGCCGATGCAATTGATCACAGCAGCAGTGGTGCTTCGTACACAGCCGAGTCAACCCCTGCAAGATCCAGTGTTAAAAGTGTTATTGTCAGAGTTGGTTCATCAACTGTCTCAAATGCATTTAAACCTGAGGTGAGGGAAGTTGTTTTTGTATTGCTTGTCATCTTTAAAATGTATATTGATTGCATGAAGACTGCAATAAAAATGAGATTGATTGCATTTAATATAAAGAGGATTGTTAATGTTTTCATCGTTTTGTCATAGTTTTAGCTTAGTAAGTTGTGTATAATTTTGGATGTACTGGCATTGTATGAAGTCAATGAGATAATGAACTGTGTCAAGGGGGAAGGGGGGTAGCGTGTATCTTCTTGTCTGTAGTAACTCGGTCCTCTTAGTTTCACTCGTCAATATACGAGCAGATTTTTAAGCATTTTGCACTTAAAAATTAGCATCCTTGGGTATAGATGGAAAATAAAATATTGGATATGCATTATGGCCTATGCATGGCACTGTTAAATATATAAAAGATTTACACATTCAGGCATTGCTCTTATTTATATGGTTGTGTAAAGAAATAAAAACACAGGTCAAATAATGGTTAGATTGGTAATTTGGAAAGTACAGTGAAATGTAATAAATATATGGTGGGTTGTAGATGTGCACAAGTGGTTCATCTGGCATATGATAAAAAATAAAAACTTTAAAATTTGGTTAAATTACAAGCGAGATTTGATACAAAAAAATCCACATACATTGACCCCCAAATCGTGCTGCACTAAATGTTCATAAACAGTTTGTGGTATGTTTATTATTATTCAAAACTATTGTTGGTATCTATATGTATACTAATTGTTGCTCTACATGATGCCAAAAATGGAAAGTCGAGTGAAATTAAATACCTATTTCTGGGGACTCGTCAGTAGCAACACAGAGCTTGTGTACAGGCACCCCAGGGCTAAAACCATCACTTCAAGTGACCTTTCCCATGTTCCTCCAGGAGCAGGCACCAGAGTACTATCCCCTCTAAGGTAAGAATGCTCAAGGTGTAAAAAGCCCCACACACACACACACTCATCCTGTAACTACACTTAGGTAATTACACACACACACACACACACAGGGAAATCCCTGGTAATAGGCCAAAAGAGAGCTACAAAACCTCAAAACACACTAAAAAAAGGCTTGTACAAATAAATACTAAACAAAATTCAAAACTATTGCAAACAAAAAAGTACCTGCTGTGTTTCCATCCCACCACCAAATTGCAGTGCAAGTCAAATGGGTTCAAAATCACTTGGCTCAAATAGCAAGTTTCATACACAAGTGGGAAGTGGTAGCAATGCATAAGCTCTGGAGAGCCACTGAGTGGGCATTACATTTTTCTAGTCACTATTACTGTTGGATGTTATTTAGGGTTTTCCTTTAGTCTGACTGCCATTATAATTTTCATTCAGATAGAAATATATATTACATGGATCTATTTCAGAATACATGTATACATTATTTGATCTAAAGCTGTGCTGACATTGCAGGTTGGTACAGCAGCGTCCTTGCCATCAAGTATAGGAGCTTCAGCGTCCACAACACCGTGCACGCCCACGGGTCCTCTTGGTGGACGTGGTGGAGCCGACCTTGTTGTTGTTCCCTTGGATGGTCGAGGTAGTCGGAGTTCCGAAGTGGGTCTACATGCACCCCATGATGTGTCGGCTAATGTTACCATAGATACTACACATGACCACATGAAGTGAGGAACATTGTAGTATTCTCTATTGGTAAAATTTGTCTTTCAAGATATTTTTATTTTTTCAGACCAAAGTTTAAGACATGGAGGCAGACAAAGTAACTGAAGTAATTCACAGTATGTTATCCTATATGAAAATTATTATGCAACCTATTGTCATAAAATTCATTATAAATGCAGGCGATGAGTCACAATAACGTGGCTAAAGTATGTTGATTAGACCACACACTAGGTGAAAGGACGACGACGTTTCGGTCCGTCCTGGACCATTCTCAAGACAATCGACTTGAGAATGGTCCAGGACAGACCGAAATGTCGTCGTCCGTTCACCTTCTAGTGTATGGTCTTCATTATAAATATTCTGTCTTGTATGTGGAGTGCCTTTGCTTGTGATGTTGGTACAGTTGAGAATTGGAAGTGTGGAACTCATATTGACTCCATTGAGAGTCCCTGGTCTATATGAATTATTTACCTGAAGGAATAGTTATATGAACATTTTTGTGGATGATGCTAAGCTTCTAATTAATGAATTAAAACACTTATTATGCCCTTGAAAATGACAGACTAAAATAACTTAAAGGAATGCATAACAAATGGAATTGCACCGAGAAAT
The DNA here is from genome assembly GCA_020271785.1 of Procambarus virginalis. Taxonomy (NCBI): domain Eukaryota; kingdom Metazoa; phylum Arthropoda; class Malacostraca; order Decapoda; family Cambaridae; genus Procambarus; species Procambarus virginalis. The sequence continues at coordinate 3,188,204 of WNGS01006636.1, forward strand.
ATGCCAGATAATATTCTGCTGAACAATCACCCTACAAATTATGTGAAAAGATTCTAGAGAAATTGGACAAGGAAGATGTAGGGCAGATTCTGGATAAATAACTCTGCGAGGCCCACATCAGGGGCATAATATTGTGGAGCATATATTATGTTTACCAATTTCAGAATCCCTTAAATTCATTGATGAAGAGATGGTAAAAGTTTTTAACACAACATACAAGAGGCCCAAATTTGGTCTTCAACTTCTTCATGCACTTTGATTGAACAGTTATGACACCTCTATCCAATGGGTCCAAGGGCATTGTGGTATTCTCCATATTGAACTTGTAGATCAACTAGTCAAAGCGATGCACTATACAACTCTCATTATCCATCATCCAATTCCTCGTGTTGCACGTAAAGGAGCCTTCAAAAATACCATCACCCAAGATTTTTTTTGTAACGAAATGGAAAAAGTCATGCTCACCCTTATACTATGGGTCCATTAAAATAAAAAAAAAAATGGGAAACTTTGAAACATGTCGGATATAAAAGCAGAGAAATTGATGTAACTATGACCATATTAAGGCTGGAACACACCAAACTGGCAGCACACATCTGTTAAGTACAGAACAGACATCAACAAACTCTGCATCCACTGTCAGCTGACTGAAACAATCGAACACTGTTTTCGACATCATAGTGCCAGAGTAAATTTCAAACAAGTATTTAGCACACTTAAAATACCCTTTACCACTGAGCATATATTAGGACGAGGTGACCACTAGTTATAGGCAAAATACCAAATAGTCAAAGCACTGGCTAAATCTCTCCACTCGACCAACAAATAGGGCCACATTTATACCCGGTGCCATCAACAGTTGAACACAGACAACAACTGCCTCGTTGCAACACCGTGGATCAGCCGACGCCATAAACACAATACATACTGCCCTACGGTGTGGCAAGTCTCCCTCTAACATACACCTCTGTTTTAGTTGCCACTCCTCTATCTACAGCCCAATGCAACAAGAAACACTTATCATCCTCAACATAAACGCATCTCCCAACATCTGTACTGGTGCAGTCATCAGGCGACAAACCTTTCATGCAAACTGCCCCTACTATCAAGAAAAAGAAGAATATGCAGCAGTTGTGTGTCTTGGAGTGTCTCAGCCACCGGGGAGCCAATGGCTGAGCGGACAGAACACTGGATGCATGATCCTATGGTCCCGGGTTCGATCCCGGATGCTGGCGAGAAACAATGGGCAGAGTTTCTTTCACCCTGATGCCCCTGTTACCTAGCAGTAAATAGGTACCTGGGATTTAGTCAGCTGTCATGGGCTGCTTCCTGGGGGTGGAGGCCTGGTCAAGGACCGAGCCGCGGGGACACTAAGCCCCAAAATCATCTCCTATCCATATATATCCATATAAGATAACCTATCCATATATTATAATGCTATCAATATACTGTATTACAAAAGGTGTAAAGATTTGATGCTAAAGAGGCTGGTTGCATTTATACATGTTGAAGCTAATTGAAGAAAAAGCGGTCATTTCACTATACTGTACATACAAAAGTATGATAAACTGGCATAGAAAGGATGTTTTAAACCTGTAATCCCGAGGACAATAGACCGTAGGTTTGAGCCAAGAAATTCAAAGTGCCAGGAAGCTTACACACTGACATGAACAGGACAGGAGATGGAGCAAATAAATTAGTAACACAATGAGGGAACTAAATGTAATATGGTTCCTGTGAAGGGGGGTGAGGAGAGAATGAGGGAGTGGGAGCCCGCCAAACACACACTGAAACTACGACGTTGGTACAACGTTCGAACAAGTTTTACCACTTCCTAACCAGTTATAACAACCAATATAGCAAGTTGTAACAGCGTTCTAATATGTCATAAACACGTTAAGCCAAGATGTAACAACTTTTTTACAAGTTGTAACAAGCGGAAAATAAAGACAGTTACGGTTTGTGTTTCCAGGGAGTAAAGGAGAGAGGGAGTGGGAGTAAGAGAGAGAGGGATGAGAATATCTATTAAGGATTGTCTGAGAAAGTGAGAGAATAAGGATGAATGAGGGGGAAGAGGAAAAGAGAATGAATAAGGGGAGGGGGGGGGGCATGGTAGAGGGAAATGTAGAATGATGCTGAAGGGTGAGAAAAAAGGTTAGAGGTACGGAGGGAGAGAAAGAATGGAGGGAAGGACGACAGTTTGATGTCCAGCCACCCAACACACTCGTCCAAGTTCATAATGGCTTTGCTACTGTATGTATGTATGACAATATACCTTTTTGGGTTTTGTTCCATTTGATGTGTGATTGTTATTATGCATCTCATAATGTCACGATACACTTTCCAGTACTGAAAGCTAAATGTTGAACCAATGTATTTTGATTATTTTTTAATCTTTATCCACAGACCGGCATTGTTAAGAAGTGGAGTATCTCAAGACTTGCTCCTAGGTCGTTGGAGATTGACGTTAGAGTTGTTTGGAAGAGTGTTCATAGATGATGTTGGAGCTGAACCAGGGTCTATAATTGCTCAGCTTGGTGGATTCCCTGTTAAAGAGGCCAAATTTAGAAGAGAAATGGAAAAGCTTAGAAATTGTCAACAACGTGACCTGAATCTCACTAAGGTGAATGTTTGGTTTTGATGTAGCATAATTAAACACATTTTCAAAATATATTATAACTTTTAATGGGCATTGTATGTAGCCAAGTGAATTCATGGAATATTTAATTCTAGTAATAACATAAATTTATCACTTGTCATCCTATGTTTACCTGCAGATTGATCGTGAGAGAGGGCAGTTAATTACTCAGACATTTAAGGAACTCAATACCCAGTACAACAATTACCACAGACGAGGCACGCAGTCGTCTCCGCCTCTAGCAGTCAATCGCGTTAAAGTAACATTCCGTGACGAGCCCGGAGAGGGCTCCGGGGTGGCCAGGTCTTTCTACACGGCCATTGCCGAGGCTTTGTTATCGGGGGAGAAGCTTCCCAGCCTGGAGCCATGCCAGGTGAGGCCTAAAGAAGTATGTCATTCTCTCAAGTTTGTCTACATAACTAGGTAGCTACTGTATATTGTGATGCCTGTTAAAGGCAGTGGGCAGAACCTCTGAATCAGATAGGGACAGTATAGATGGACACTACAGAATATACTTTGTTATTGAAGAATAGTTAAATATTACTCATTTTTCTGGAATCCATAAATTTTTACAATAAATTCATTTTCTTGCAGCAATTTCTGTACTGTTCATATCATTTGTTATTTATCTTAGTGTTTCTCTTCTTTCTTGTAAATTTCTTAATGCTATTTTTTCTGGGATCCCCCCCCCCCACCCCCTCAAGTGGCCCACATCTGGGGTGTCTCCCCCCCCCCCTGAGTGGCCCCACATCTGGAGTGTGTCTTCCTCCCCTCCTTGAATGGCCCCACATCTGGAGTGTCTCTTCCCCCCCCCCTCCCCGAGTGGCCCCACATCTGGGGTGTTCCCCCCCCCCTGATCGGGGGGTGATCGCTGCAGTCTGTCACTTCTGAGGGTTTGGGTTGCTCAGGGTTCGGCCATCCGGCTTCTGTTCGGACTGTTCTCCGGTGGTTCATTGCCTGAACTGCTGGGGTTTCCTTTGGTCTTTGCATCTTTGGGGCTGGTCGCTTTGAGTGGCTCCTCTGCTGGTTCTTGGATTTTGGCTCTCCGTGCACTTCATATCCAGAGTGTGTCCAACATCCTGGCAGATGGCCTCTGTCTGTTCATTTTCCTGTCATGGAATGGATGGTCGACGCCGACTCCTGTTGGCTCTGCCAGACGTACTGGTTTCCAGGGGTGGACCTCTTTGCGTCGGCGTGGTCGTGGCATCTCCCGTTTGTGGTGCCCTTCCCCCGATTGTGGATCCTTTGCAGTGGACGCCCTTCGGCAGGACTGGTCGAAGTGGGGTTACCTGTACCTTTTCCCCAGTCCGGCCGTTGCTTCGGGTTCTGGTTAACACTTTCGTCCGGTAACGACGCAGCATTGTCATTTTTTTAGTAGACGCGATCCCGGTAACGGCACAGCATTGCGTCATTTTCGGCGACAGATTGGTGGCGGCTTCGGGATGGGCACACAGCTGTTTTGGATATTATTTCCATATACTCTTGTAGGGAATTTCATTGCGAATACATTGATACCAAAATGAAAGACCTAGGACCAGAATTGAGGTAACAAAGTTGAAAACAATATACCATTTTATTAGCGCTCACTGGGATTATGCTCCAACACTTTCTCTGTTTGCTGTGGGTGGTACACCTGGCTTTTGGACTTTATATTTGCATATACTCCTGTAGGGAATTTTATTGCGAACACAATGTTACCAAAATAAAAGACCTAGGACGGGAATTGAGGTGACAAACGTGAAAGGAGTGTACACATGTTATCGCTCTTATGCGCTCCCGGGTAACACGCGCACTCACTTTCTCTGTTTGTTGTGGATGGTATGCCGGGCTTTTGGAGTTTATATGTCTTTAGTTGTGTAGAGAATTCTATTGCGAACACAATGATACCAAATTGAAAAACCCTGGATGAGAATTGAGGTGACAAAGTTGAAGAGAGTATACACTTTTCAGAACTACCGCGCGCTCCCGTGAAACGCTGGGACCCAGTGGGTCTAGTTGAGGGCTGGCGGGCGGGGTGCGCGAAAGTGTTAAGTTGGAGTCTTCCCACGAGAAAGTCGTCCTAGTGGCCACTTGGTGGCCATCCCAGGCTTGGTTTCAGGCACTGCTTGCTTGGTGTCTGCACCTGGAGCGTTTTCCACAGCTCCGCCTCTTTCAGCAGTTCGGTCCAATCCAGTACACAGCTGGCTCGGTCTTCTCCTACACTCTTCACATCTGGTCTTTTTGTCGTGGGTTTATCACCATTTGTTTGGTGATCAGGTGGCTTTGTTGAAGGTATCCCACCCGAGAGCTTCGTTTCAGCGACAGTTGAAATTTCCGGGTGTTCTTTCTGCCATTTTCTCTCTTCGTAAGTTGTTTTCTGTTTCTGATTGGGTTGTCTTTTCCTGTCTTGGCTCTTTCAGGACAGTCATTTAATGCCTACTACTGTCGCCTGATATCGTGTGGCACTGGCGGAGCCGCTGTAGCTTGCGTTCAAAGTCGATGTCATTTCTGCCCCGTTCCGTAAGTTTTCTCGTGCTTTGTTTCACCTCCAGCCTGCTCTTGCACCGCCTAAGCCGTCCTTGTCCTTGGACAGAGTGCTCTTCTATCTCCTCTTCTTGGTTCATGGTGGCTCCTTGGGTTCAAGGTTGTTTTTCAGAGGATCTTTTTCTGTTGGCATTGGCCTCTGGGGGTCTGGTCGGTGAGCTTCATAGTCGCCTCTGACGCAGGGGTTTCTGCTCCTTCAGTCCTGGAAGTCAGTTTGTTTGGTTGCAGCCTTGTCCTTCTTTTCTGATGAAGAATGAGAAGGCTGCTTTCCAGAGGGATCCTTGGGTCATTGATGATTAGTTGGTCAGGCTGGGGGTGCATCATGTGTTGTATCCAGTTATGGCTCTTCGCCATTGCCTGTGTGCCTCGGCTTCTGTGGCTGGGGATGCGCTTTAGGTTGATTTGGTTTTCCCTCGTTCCCTGTTCCAGGGCTTGGATCTCCCAGGTTATTACGTCTAGCCAGCCTGCGGTCTGTCTTCGTGCCCATGACGTTCGGATGTTTGCTGCTTTGGCTGCCATCTTTGGCGATATGTCTTGGGCTGTTATTCGGGTGTCGGGATTTTGGAGGTCGTATAGGGTACTGGCCGCCCAATATTTGGTTTACATTCCTGCTCCTGGGCATTCGTGTGTTGCTTTGGGTCGCAGGTTGCAGCCATTTGTGTCGCTTTTGAGTTGAGGAGTGTATGGCAGCCGCCTCCTGGATGTGTCCCTTTTTTCCTTATCATTGGTTACGTTTCTCCAGGGAGCTGTAGGGGCTCCCCGCAGAAAACCATAATTGATTGTAATGAAATGCATTTTCTGAGTGAATCCCGGAGGCTCCCTGGCACCCTCCCTCCCTCCCTTCCTCTGGTTGGCAGTTTTCTTTTGCTTTTGATGCTTAGTGTCTGAACTGAAGTTGGGTAGCCGTCGCGGTGGGTCTGGACGAGCAATGTGACGGCGTAGTGTGGTGATTGCTGGTTTCCTTGGGAATTGGGGGAGTTCTACCTCTGTTCAACTTTCGTTTGCATTTTTCGTACCTTGTGGGTCTGTTTAGTTATGCCTACCTTTCTGAGTGCCTAAGCCCGGTTGATGGCAGATAAGGTAAATCCTCAACCATAGAGCTATTCTAGTGCCATTGCTCTCTGCACCTCTGAGGGGGGCCAGGTTCTAGCTCGTGGTCCCCTGTAGGCAGAACTCCATTGGCTAAGGCCCTGGCATTTAATTACTGTACATTCGACGCTGTTTTTTTTAGCATTGTTGAGGCAATCTTATTTTTACATTATGGAAAAAGTGAGCCTGTCTGTAATCTTGTGGGGCTGGTGGATGGGGTGAGGGTGTGCAATAGTGTCCCACTCACTGGCTCTTTCAGTGAACTTCATATCTTGAGTTGCTACCAAGTGTCTCATGCACTCTGGTCAGATCTTCTCTACCAAATCACTGGCAACGATGCACGAGGATAAGAATGCCGGTAGTGTTACTTGCTCCCACTGTCATCTAAATTTAGGTTGAGTGCCTCCCTGAATATTGACTGCGAAGTTATCATATTGACAGTAGTGGACTGGGAAAAGTGAGTGTGGACCTTTAGCAGTACATTAGGCTGGGCAAGGTTAGGCACCCTGTGAAAAGGTACAGGGCATCATGAGCATTTAAGTTCCCCTGTTTTCACTTCCATCCTTTTAGGTCATTGAATTTTTCCTCCAGAAATGCATCGGTGGCATTGCAGCCCAAAGGTGCTTAGAGTATATTAGAATCAAATATACTTAGGGTATATTTGATTCCAATACATTAATGACTATTGGATGAAATTACTTCACACTTGGAGGAGCTAAGGACGACACCCCTAGATCTTTGCTTGGGATTTCACTAGCTGTAGGTCTGCTAGCAGGGAATCTGCGTGTGCCTGCCAGAGTTCCATCATCCAGGAACCAGATGTTGAGCTCGCTGGTCAGTCTGCTTGTGATTTAAGCAGCACTATGCAGAAGAGAAAGGATACAATGGGGGGATCTTGTTGTATTCCCTCTGCTAAGCTGACTTTGTCTTCCTCAAACAGGAGCATTGATTCTTTGCTGTAACCTGTTTGGGCAATGTTCTTGGACTGCTTGAGAACTACTTAGCATTTGACCAAGTTGAAAGTGTTCTTGAAATCAGATTTTACTACTTCTTTGTCTTTGGGGAGAATTGATATAGGCTCTTGAAACATGGGATGCTGCTTCATTGCCTTGGGGTACCCCAAACCCAAGCTGATTGAGTTGGAGAATGATGGGTGCTTCCATTCGCAACAAGTCGGCAAAGGGCATTACCGACACCGATGGGTCTGATCTTTCCATCCTTCTTTCTCACCATAAAATCAAGCCTGAGAAAGAAGCAAAGCAAAACAGACAGCAGCAAGGTCAAAAGAATAGACAAAACAAAACATGACAGCAAGCAATCCATCCAGTAGTCAAGTCACACTTCCCTAAGTTACTGCTGCTCACCATCATGTGGCAGCTCCTGGTTGCTGCCACAGCAACCAGCAATTTAGCTGCTGGTTCCCATGTCAACTAACCCTCAGTTGCGAGACAAATAAAAGCCCACTGATGCAGCAGGCATGGAGGGCCAGGGGAGCCACCAAAGTCCCCTTAGAAACACATTTTTTTTAACTGCCGGTTTTTTATTTCTTTACTGTGAATATCACATTAATGAAATCACATTGTGCATTTGATGAGAAGTGTTGGAGGAAAATTACTGGACCATTAGCCAGAGTGCATGGGGTTGATGCTTAAAATCCTGATTGGGCTTCCGTTATACGCTTCAGGAATCCTAGAGGATTCGGTGGAATCCCAGGTTACATTGCTTTTGACCATGGTGTGGCGTGGTCATCTACACATGGGAGTACCAAGTGAGTGGGTTCAAATCCTCCTATTGGCTCCTACTGATTTTCTCATGCTTTATAGCTATGGCATTGTTTATCCTATTTTCTTCTTTAGAAAGAAAGGCTTGCTTCAAGGTAAGTAATTGTCCACAGAAATAAAAGAGTTTTACCATGTGTATAAAAAAACAATTTCCCCATCTGGAACATTCGTTCAGACATTTGGCTATCAGACCAAGACATTGGGTCAGGTAGCTGTTGCCCTTTGTCAGCAATATAAAAAAAGTGCCACCACATGCTGGCTAGTCCCCCTAGTGACCTGGGCTACCACCTGGTGGTGGTTGTTAGGTGTATTGTTACTTCTTGGTAGCTGCCTTGGCATTTGCTCTTGTTGTGCGCATGTTTTCTGGTGTATTTGTCTATATACTTTGTTGGGAGGATTATTTTATCCCCAATCTCCCTTTGCCTCGAGAGAGAGAGAGAGAGAGAGAGAGCCAGATTGTGGTCGCGGTCCAGATATGCTTAGTGCATCTTCCCAAGGCTCGGCTGTACCAGCATTAACTTGATAAGCTATCGAGGGGGTCCTGCCAGAAATATATATGTAGAAATATATATATGGTAGGTATATGTATATACACGGCACCTCACAGTCCATATTGTATTATTCCAGACTCCTACTTATTGACTACCTTTTGAAGGTTCTGGCTCCTCTACTTCAATACATACACAAATCCCAATAACGTGATACATCCAGTGAACAAATTCACAAGGGTCTTGATGAGCGTTCAAAACCTATGTGCTGGAGGTGTCGGAGGTAGAACTATTTGGTCGAATGAGTTAGTGCATAGGGGGAATTGTGTGAAACCCCAGTTAGGCTTCAGTGGAGGCCTCGGGATCCTCATGGGGGCAGTAGCATTCCTGGTTGCAATTCTGTTTACCGTGTCATAGTACAGTTGACTAGAGCATGTGTGAGAACATCCAGCGCATATGTTTGAACCCTTATGAAGGCCCTTGTGGATTTGTTCATTTGATATGTCACATAATTGCAATTTGTGTGTATAAAAGATTTAATGCATCTTTGCTTCGTATTTCAATACCCATTTCACACAAATGTTCATTTACTTATCCTGGATCACTATCCTGTACCTCTCCCAAACTGTATCGCAACACTAGTAACACTCCTCCGTATTGCTTTATCACTTACTCTTAGCACAACAGGCAAAATGTTATTTTGAGTCTTCAAAGTATCATGACGATATTTTTTTTTTTTTTCTCCACTTTTTGTTTAGTGCACACAACCCTCTTAAATTTGCCAGACTTAACCCTTAAACTGTACAACACATCAAATGATGTGTTGAGTACCTTACCCAAAATTGCGCAATCACATCATATGATGAGTACTACGCAAGATTTAAATGGCCTGCGGATACACAGGGTTCACCTCACCTTCATCAGGGCTCATGTAAACAGACACCATTTTTTTTTAAATCATGGGCCACATTCCCGGGTGTGAGGTCCTCGGTACTTAGTGAGCCACCAAGGCTGACGCTCGCAGCATGAGCTCACAGCACTGCTGTTCAGCTTGTGACAGCAGCATCGCCTAAAAATGCCATAATATATATTTACATGCTATTATTTAGCGATGATAGTATTACAGAAGACCCCTGACTGATGAAAATGACCAGGATTGTTGTGGTAATTAGTGCTGTAATGGGAGGAATAATCTTGGTGGGGAGGGAGGTAGTGTTGTCGGTTGACTGTGTGACCACCTTTTACTGTCTGGACTCACTATACCAGCTTAGTGGTCCACTATGTGAACAAAACATGCAGATACTTATATATAAACGTCTGTATATAGTGAATAAAAGCAAAAACAGTATTGTGGGAGGAGAACGGTGGCGAGTCACGTGAGGTGAGGGAGGGAGGGAGGGAGGGAGTGACAGCCAGTGGCAGGGGCCCACTGGCTGTCACTGCCACTCAGCATATCAACTTAGTGGTCATTATGGTGAACACAAATGTAGATACATATATATAACGTGTGTGTGTGTATATATAGTGTAATAACAGCAAAAGTTGTGTGGGGAGAAACCATTGTGGTGAGGGAGGTGGCAACATCTGCATGATATCATGCTGGGTAGGGGTGGCCACTATGCTCTTTGGGCACTATACCAGCTTAGATGAACAGTTATGGTGAACAGAACATGTAGGTACTTGTATATAATGTCTGTATATAGTGAATAAAAGCAAAAACATTATGGTGGGGAGGAGGATGTGGTCAAATGAAGAGTCATTGAGGGAGGGAGTGGCAGCGAGAGGCTGACTGGCAGATGTGGTGGCCACACCTCGCTGCTTTTTGACTTGCAATATCAACTTAGCGGTTCGTTATTGTGAACAAAACATGCAGATACGTATATAAAACCTGTGTATATAGTGTAATAACCGACAATGTTTGTTAATTGTTTTATGAACACTATAATTGAATCCATAATATGCATACCATAATTTTGAGTACAGTGATGATTCACACATTTTGTTTATAAATATCACACATCACACTATTGAATAATATTACAGCAAAAAAATAAAGAAAAATCAATCAGACATTGCAGTAATTAGGTTAATTCTGTTTGTGGCCACTCCTGCCTGACAGCTGGGGCTGAGCAGACCGCCTCGGACGCATGCTGAGTCAGTGCCTCTTTTTTTTTTGAGCAGACCGCCCGGACGCATGCTGAGTTTTTTTTTTTTTTTTTTTTTTTTTTTTTTTTTTTTTTTTTTTTTTTTTTTTTTTTTTTTTTTTTTTTTTTTTTTTTTTTTTTTTTTTTTTTTTTTTTTTTTTTTTTTTTTTTTTTTCTCTCTCCAGACTTTCCCACCCTATAGCGGGCTAAATATGCCACTTACAGTTTTTTATTATTTTTACTGTGATCAGGGAACACAAATTAACAGGTTTAGAAGAATTTTTATTTTTATTTTATGTGCCTGTGGGTGACAATGGCCAAATAGCCCTTAGCAACACAAGGGTTAAACATTTTGTTAGCTGTTCATTCTGCTCAAACTTCATCTGTGTTTATTCTCAGCTTGGCTGCTAGTTAAAGCCATTACTGCACCGTACTTGTATTTATAAGCAACGAATGCAGGAGTTTCGTATCTTCAGGAGGGGAGTTTATTTTCAGTGGTCATGAACTCATCACAACTCGGTGGTGGGTGCCAAACTGTTTAAGCCTCTTGTCTTAGGTTGAGGAGGTGCTGATTGGATCCTCAGTTGTTCACTCAGATGCACTGTATACATGGGCAGGTTGAACTGCGCAGCAGTGTCTACTCGCCTAGTTGTGTTTGCGGGGGGTTGAGCTCTGGCTCTTCGGTCCCGCCTCTCAACTGTCAATCAACAGGTGTATAGATTCCTGAGCCTATTGGGCTCTATCATATCTACACTTTAAACTGTGTATGGAGTCAGCCTCCACCACATCACTTCCTAATGCATTCCATTTGTCAACTACTCTGACACTAAAAAAGTTCTTTCTAATATCTCTGTGGCTCATTTGGGCACTGTTTCCATCTGTGTCCCCTTGTGCATGTGCCCCTTGTGTTGAATAGCCTGTCTACCCTATCAATTCCCTTCTGAATCTTGAATGTGGTGATCATGTCCCCCCTAACTCTTCTGTCTTTCAGCAAAGTGAGGTTTAATTTCCGTAGTCTCTCCTCGTAGCTCATACCTCTCGGCTCTGGGACTAGTCTGGTGGCAAACCTTTGAACCTTTTCCAGTTTTAGTCTTATCCTTGACTAGATATGGACTCCATGCTGGGGCTGCATACTCCAGGATTGGCCTGACATATGTGGTATACAAAGTTCTGAATGATTCTTTACACAAGTTTCTGAATGCCGTTCGTATGTTGGCCAGCCTGGCATATGCCGCTGATGTTATCCTCTTGATATGTGCTGCAGGAGACAGGTCTGGCGTGATATCAACCCCCAAGTCTTTTTCTTTCTCTGACTCCTGAAGAATTTCCTCTCCCAGATAAATGTGTGTACTCACCTAATTGTGCTTGCGGGGGTTGAGCTTTGGCGCTTTGGTCCCGCCTCTCAACTGTCAATCAACAGGTGTACAGATTCCTGAGCCTACTGGGCTCTATCATATCTACATTTGAAACTGTGTATGGAGTCAGCCTCCACCACGTCACTTCCTAGTTCCACCACATCACTTCCTAGTGATGTGGTGTGTGTGTGTGTGTTTGTGTGTGTGTGTTTTATGAAGACTAGTATCAATGAAGACATATGTTCCAACTCATCCAGTAGATTAATTACAGTTTGCTCGTTGGCTGTTCTTGCTAGAATTAAATTCACATTCTTTGTGAATGTTATAATGGTATCATTTACCAGGTCTTGCTCATAATTACAATCCTTTATCCCAGCCTGGAATAAGGTGAACCCATCTGGAAAAATAATTCCTAAGTGTAGTTACAGGATGAGAGCTACGCTCTCATCCTGTCAATATATGGGGCATGACAGAGACTGTCGCCAAGGTGCATTAGGTGTAAGGAAACATGCCCAAACATCTCGTTCTGTCTAGGACTCCAACCTAAGACCATTCAGTTGTAACATGACTGCTGACTAAGAGGCCAGCATCATGACCTCACCTAGAACTGAGCCCCTAGTGTGTGTGTGTGTGATACTGTATTCTAGCACCAAGATCAAGGATACCTTCTTTGATCATCTATGATTTAAAAATTCTGAATTTATTTTAAAGTTTGCTTTTCAGATACTCGTGATGGATAATTAAAATTTAATTCCAGACTTTTAGATGACATTACACAACTCATCCTCAACCAATATTTATATTTTTATTTAAAAATGTTGATAATTAATTATCCAAATGGGTTCATGTACATAGAAATCATAATTTTTGTTCACGTTAGTTTTTTCTATTAACAGGTTGGGCTATCGGTGGTACGATACAGCTTGTACGGTCAATATAAGGGGCGTGACAGAGACCGTCGCCAAGGTGCATCATCTTCGCGTTCATTACAAAGAAGAGAAGCTCGTAAGACACTCTCGGTCGATGCTCGGCCGTTTTACATGACAGGAGATGGGACCAGCAATGAACACCTACCTTCCAACATGTTGCAAATTGGAGAAGCACTCTTTCCTAAAGTTCAGGGTCTCAGACCGGTAAGTAGTGTTAATAGTTACAGTACTGTTATGGTATGATGATAGTGCACTGTATGACATTGTATTCACACACTTCAGGGCCTGGGGAACAGCACCTTTTTAGATTTGTGTAAATATATTATGTTTCCACATATATGGATAAATGAGCAAACAAATTTCTTTACAAAACCAGCATTGTTGTTATGCCTAATGCCTATGGTTCCCAATGTCAAGAACCGGAAGCATGCTAGGCTTATGAGGTTATATAGGCTAACTACTGAGCTTTCCCAGGATGCAACCCACAACAGTTGTTTAACTCCTGGGGAGCCTATTTACTGTTTGTTAGACAATTGTATTAGGTGTAAGGAAACATGCCCAAACATCTCGTTCTGTCTAGGACTCCAACCCAAGACCATTCAGTTGTAACGTGACTGTGCTGACTAAGAGGCCAGCATCATGACCTCACCTAGAACCGAGCCCCTCCATTCAGTACCCTGAAAACTAAATCGTGCCACCAACTCGCCATGATACTGCCTCTACATCCAAACAACTTGTTGACCCCATCTGTTTCTTGAGTTGAAACAATCTGTTGGATGACAAACCCTAGTCAACTGTTACATAACTAAGGATAATCTTACAGACACTGGACATTTGACCCTCTTATAAAAGGGTGTTACATTTGTTTTCTCAGCACAGGGCGCCCGACAGCGGGGTGGACAGCGCTTCGGATTCGTAGTTCCGAGGTTCTGGGTTCGATCCCCGGTGGAGGTGGAGACAAATGGGCAGAATGTTTCCTTTACCCTGATGCTCCTGTTACCTAGCAGTAAATAGGTACCTGGGAGTAAGACAGCTGCTACGGGCTGCTTCCTGGGGATGTGTAACAGGACCGGGCCACGGGGACACTTAGCCCCGAAATCATCTCAAGATAACCTCAAGATTCACTAAATCTATGATATTGTTAGAAAATATTGTCTGGGTTATTACTTTAACTAATAAAGATATAATCTTGACAATACTAAGTTTCCATTCATCTATTTTTGAGTAATGTCTTATTTTCATCACAATAAAGCAATAGAATTAGTTCATAGCTCACAGCAATGGCCTATGATGATTTGTTTCTTTTCCTGGCCTCCCACAATATAAATCCATTTCTTTTCCTGGCCTCCCACAATATAAATCCATTTCTTTTCCTGGCCTCCCACAATATAAATCCAGTGTGGCACTTCAGTAATAGAGTGAAAGTCTAATAATGCACCATTATTCATGTAGTGAAGCATATTTTTCTTATTTTGATACAGCACTTCTTGCTGATAATTGTAAAATATCGTTATTTCAGGATATTCTGCTATTGGTAGCTTGGTTGAATGTGTGGGATTTAGTTAATTTACCCGTAACTGCTTTTCTTTTGAACAGTCTCTGGCGAGCAAAATAACAGGGATGTTGCTGGAACTTACACACGCTCAGCTCCTGCTGCTCTCTGCTAGTGAGGATGCTCTTCGACAAAAGGTGGACGAGGCAGTGGACCTAATTCTTGCCCAGGGTAGAGACCACACTCCAGAGTATTCCCCGTCACACCAAGGTACATTTATTGTTTATTGATAGGTGTGTAATGAACTAGCAAGCTCATGGACACTTGAAGTACATACTTGATACATCAGAGATTGCTTCACCCCATCCCTGCCATGTGCAGCTATGATTGGATGGCAAAAAGTCATTCATGGGGATATGCAACATACCAAATGTGTAGATAAGGTTTGAACCCCCTGAAACATTCATCCAGACCTAGTAACTGCAACAGTCAACCATTGCAGTAGAGCTAAATTCATCAGAAATTACAAGTCCCTATTAAAGAATTGGTTATTGTGAATGTTATAAATTATTAATGCTGAATACAAAAGTTTTCTGGTGGGGGTTGTTATGGAGAATTGACTAACATATGTAAACTCTTCCTTTTGTTAGTGTGCTTTTTCTTGTATACATGTAAAAAAATGTTTTTAGCATTTTGTCAATCAAAGTACAGTACAGTATGGTCAAACAGTCAGTCAAACAAGATCAAGTCCAAGTGCAGTGAAAAGCCCTGTACCCCAGGGCACAATACTTGCACCACTGCTCTTTCTCATTCTTATCTGCTCTTACTTTTGCAGGCATACCACTAGGACCTGGTTGTGGCTCACTTGCTTGTTTGTCTTACTAAGAATCTGTCTATAGACACTTGTTTTCCCTACATTTTAACACTTGTCTGTAGTGAGACATCACATTGTCTCACTATGAATGATCTCTTGTTTTTCCTCTATTGTCATCCTCACAATTATGTTCTTAGGTTGAACATTACCACTGACTTTCTTGGTACCCATGGCATGATATATACATATAATAAGAACTTTTATGTTCAGAAACCAAAAAGCACAAAAACAATAAAATTCTTCACAAAGAATGTAAACGCGATCATCACTAGGCGGGAGACACTAGTAAAATGAAGCGCAATGCTTGCTGTGGACCCTGTACGTGTATAAATAAACTACAACTACCGAATCGAGTTTCTCGTAGAAATTTACAACAAGAACCGAGGTTCCATTGTACTCATGTCGGAATACCTTGCCTTTAAAGAACAAAATAAAGTAGCAGTCACAACGGCAAGAAAAATGACAGGTTGGATAACGAGAACTTTTCAAATTAGAGATGCTATGCCAATGATGATACTCTTCAAGATGCTGAAGAGTAGCCAGTCTAGTGTTCTCTAGAATGGAATACTGTTACACAATGTTTCTTTCAAAGCTGGAGAAATTGCTTACCTGGAGTGTGTAGAGATCGTTTACTGCTAGAATCCACTCGGTAAAACATCCAAACTATTGGGACAGACTAAAATGCCTAAATCTGTTTTCTCTTGAGCTCAGGCAGGAGAGATACATAATTTACACGTGGAAAATACTAGAGGGGCTGGTCTCAAACTTGCACACAGAAATAACACTACATGAGACCAGAAGGTATGGCAGGATGTGCAGAATACCCCCGTTAAAAAAGCAGAGGTGCAACAGGTACCCTGAGAGAGAACTCTATCAACATCTGAGGACCAAGACTGTTCAACACGCTTAAGGGATATAATTTGCCGACCCCTCAGAGTGTTCAAAAGAGAACTTGATGAACACCTAAGTATTCCTGATGAACCAGGCTTTGATTCATAAGTCAGGCTGTGAGCAGTCACGTCAAACAGCCCGATTGACCAGTCAACTGTGGAGACGCTAAGCCCCGAAACCATCATAAGGTAACCACATGGTAGTCTGATTGACTGTAAATACATGACTGACCTAAATGTGTAAATGCGTGTAAATGACTAAGGGGATTCATAGTCCTGAAGTTCCGAGATCGATCGCCGGTGAAGGCGGAAACAATTGGTCAGTTTCTTTCACCCTGATGCCCCCTGTTCACCTAGCAGTAAATAGCTACCTGCAAGTTAGACAGCTGCTACAGGCTGCTTCCTAGGGGTGTGCAAACAAAAAGGAGGCCTGGTCAAGGACTGGACCTCGGGGATGCTAAGCCCAGGAATCATCTCAAGATATCTGACCGTAAATACCTAACCAGTTGCTACCACAACGTGAATCGAGCGGAAATTGAAACACTCATATCAAAGTGAAGAACGGAAAGCAATTCAGGAAATAAAGAAAAATCCAAAATACTTTTTCACATATGCAAAATCAAAAGCAAAAACCACTGCCAGTATTGGACCTATTCGTACAATTGAAGGTTCATATACGGAGGATGACAAAGAAATTGGTGAAATCCTAAAAAAGCAGTATGAGGACATGTTTAGCACTCCAATAAACACCATGAAAGTGGAAGATCCAGACAATTTCTTTATGCGGGATATCCAAACCCCTGTAAATATAACGGATATCAACATGAGCGTACTAGACTTTGAAAACATGCCCATGCACTCGGCCCCGGGTCCAGATTCATGGAATTCAATATTTATAAAGAAATGCAAAGTGCCGGTAGCACAGGCACTCGGTATAGTGTGGAGGAAGAGCTTGGACACAGGGGAGATACCAGATGCACTTAACACTATCGCGCACCGGTCAGTCAGCCGTGAAACTTTCCCTAGGTGGCCTTGACGTGTTGGGCACTCAAGTGGCAATGTGACCTTATTTATTGATGTATGTGTTTGTTTTTGGTATCATTGTGTTCGCAATAGAATGTTCTAGAGAAACATACATATAAAATGTCACTAAAGCATTCGTGAGACCACAGGATCACGTGTCCAGTGTTCTGTCCGCTCAGCCACCGGCTCCCTTACATGGAAGATATTCCCATACATGGAAGATACTGAACGGCCAGGTCCCAAATTTGGACAGTACAATAACAACCTAATGGAGTTTAAAGATAAGGAAGGAAATGCAGAATAGAACCAGTAAGGAGTAGAGGTGCCATAGGCACAACCAGTGAGCACTGTCTGAAACTCAGAGGTCCACAGATGTTCAATACCCTTCCAGCAATCATTAGAAATACAGTATTGCCGGAACAAAGGTGGAAGTTTTCAAGAAGCATTTAGATAACTGCTTGCAAGAAGTACCGGACCAACCAGATTTTGTAGTGGATATGTGGGTCTGCGGGCTGCTACAAGCAACAGCATGTAAGAACAAGTCGTCACGTGACGAGCCTGGCTCGGGGGGGGGGGGGGGGTGGAAGTACTGCAGTGAAAGGGTTAAAGTTAAATATATTTAAGGTGAGGTACAGTACTCTCCAATAAAAAGAAAAGATGAGAATCACGGAGGTAAAAATAAATGATTGGTTAGGTTAAGTATTTAGATTGTGTTTCTACAGAAAGTATTGCAGGCATTACTGGTGTTCTATTTTTAGAGGCACACTGTCAAGAATAAAATACTGTTATGTATAGTCTGTTTTTCATGGTTCTTTTGATTGCTGGTTTTTGACCAGACCTGCTCATTGTTCTGATGAGCTAGGCTGTTGGTGCTTGCAGCTCTTAGTCCAGTGTAGCTATTGCAACTGTGAAAATCATTCATTAGAAATGTGTAATGTAAATAAAATTAATCTATTAGATTACATCTACAGTTTTGGTTTGTCTTGGGCCACAGACACAGATGAGGGAGGAGAGGAGCCAGAGGATGCTAGTGCGCCTCTCTTTTATCAGCCGGGCAAGAGAGGCTTCTACTCCCCTCGGCAGAGTCGACCAACTCCAGAGAGACTTAATGCATTCCGTAATGTTGGCAGGTCAGTAGTGAACATTCGATGATATAACTTGAATTATTAACACCTGTAATTATATATAAAAATAAATTATTTAGTTTCATATGTTCTAGTAACATTCAGATACTGGTACTAATAATTAAATTTTCTTTTGGCAGACTTTTGGGGTTGTGCTTATTACAAAATGAGTTGTGTCCTATTTATCTAAATCGACACGTTTTAAAATATATTCTGGGGCGTCCTGTACGCTTCCACGACCTAGCCTTCTTTGATCCTGTGATGTATGAAAGTCTGCGGAAACTCGTGCTGGACGCAGAGAATAAGGACACTGGCACGGATGTGTTCAAAGCTCTGGATCTCACATTCAGGTACTGTAGTATACAATGTGTACTTTGGCATTGGTTTTATAATGGTTTGGATTTATATAATATTAAAGTCTTGATATGCACAAAATTATAGGCAAATCTTAGTACTGATACATGGTATAGTGTAAATCTGTTTTTGTTTTCTCTAGTGTTCAAAGTTGTGAATTGAAGTGACCCAAACTTGTCTTTTCCTTTGGTTCATTAAACATGTTCACTATTTGCACAAAAACAAAATGGAATATAGATATTTAGATTTGTGATTTATTTAGATATAGATTTAGTTGTGCCAAGTCTTGCCCTTGAGATACGGAAAAGTGTCTCACTGTATCATCATGCATATAATAAGAGAAAAATTATACCTACAGTATTTATCATTGGTCATGATTATAAATAATGAATTACAGATATTGATTAGTCATTATAGTTATTATTGAAAGACCATTAGTTAATGAATTGGAGATGGTGGTCATAGGTGATTGTGGGAAAATGAATAGTTAATTGATACAGATCATTTTAACCTAGTCATTGTGCTATGTATTTGGATTATAGATATTTAGAGTTAACCAAAATAATCTTTGACAATTGTAGCAATTTAAGAATTTTCAACACATTTCTAACTTGCAGTCTTTAATGAGCTAAAGATGAAAATAAAGAGATCAAAATATATTCTAAATCTTTCTTTATATGATTAGGTATCCTCACAATATTTATATTTTCCTAACAAAATTGGTGGCAACAAAAAGGCTGTCTTCTGTATTTGGAGAATACCTTTGCCTATCAGCTTGATGTCTTCAAGATTTACGTAAGGGGGTCTTACATAAAACGTTTAGTGGAGAGGAGGGGGGGGGGAGGGGAGGCACCTTGAGGAAGGGCAAGGGAAAATGACTGTCGTCTTATTTGCATTTAGTACCATCAGAAGTCTTGAAAGTTTATATTTAGAATACGGTATGTGTCTTAGAAGCATAACTGTTAAGTAAATTTTCATCCCTTATTCCCAATTGTTGATATTTGCAATGTTTAGAAGTTATTGGCCCCCTCCCCCCTCAGGTCACTGTAAAACTGTAATTTAGCAATTGCTTTAGAATTGTTATGGGGTTATACAGAGTATTCATAATTAAACTTTCATGTGTTGACCTTCTGACTAGACTGTGATGTAGTGTTTAATGATGTCATAAAATGTTCATAACTGGTATCCTTCCACCAAACCCAGCTTGGGTAAAAGTAATATAAATACATGATTCTAATAGGCTTCCTTACCTTTCCTAACCTGTCCCAACCCTTCTACCCCACTACCTCACTACCAACAACTTCTTCAACCATCATAAACACCACCACAACTACTACAACCATCATTAACTTAGACATTTTACTAATTAAATAATTAAGCATGTTACTGGTGATCAGTGTCACTAATTTCATCAGTACTTGGTGATCAGTGTCACTAAGTACTTGAGAAGGCAACTGAGGAAAGAATGGTGAAGTAGTGTTCACCAAACAGACAAGGAAATTCTAATAACATGATACATATTCGAGAAAAATAATTGTAGCAGGACGTTTGGCTTACGAGAAAATCACTGACGCAGGACAAGGGTCGACCAACATCCTGGGTAATCCCAGACGTGCATCTTAATCCATGGACCATGACAAGCTGAAGATTATGTAACCTGGGATCCATTTAGATCCACACGAGTCTGGAGGGTAACGGCTCGATGTCTCTAGACTCTTGGTGGATCCGGGTAGATGCCATGGTTATATAATCTTTAGCATATTGTGGTCCATGGCTTAAGGTGTGTATCTGGGATTACCCAAAATGCTGGCCAATCCTTGTGCTGCTACAATGATTTTCTCGCACACTAAAAGTCTTGCTGATTGAACAATGAGCCAGAAGGGCTAGTCAGAGACTATGCTGGAGAGGCTCTGACCCTCAGAAGCTACATCATCAAAGGTGGGCAAATATGTTTTAGAATGAGAGAGAGACAGACAGACTTGGGAGTAGACATGATACCAGCACTTATATCATAAGTGCACACACATACGATAACATTAGTAGCATATGGGAATTAGCAAATTGAAAGGAAAATCAGTTAATCTAACAAATGGAAACAAGAAAGTAGATGATGTGGTGTAGCAATGGATTACAGGTCCAGCAAGTACATTTCCCAAAGTAGTCATACGGCTAGAACTGAAGCAGATAAGTAAGTTAATGGTAATAGAGACGTGGAACCAAGCAGGTCATGGAACTGCACTAAACAAGAACTACAAAAGGAGAGATTTGTGATGATCTTGAGGGACACATGATATAGAAACCCTCTCCCTGTCCCTCCCCATTCCTCCCCTCTCTCCATCTATCAGTTACCTTCTTGGATATGTGTGCTTCTTGCTGGATAGTAGATAATACACGATTGATGACTTCAGCAGTTTATTGAGGAAGGTAACAAGTTGGATATCTGGCCTGCCGAGGTCCTACCTAACTCTGAGGTCTGTGAGGTACTGACTGGTCACCAGAATGGCCAGTACCAGCTCTCTTTATAGAATGACATCAGAGGTTTACTTGATTGTGATTGGCTACATCCAACTGTCGTACAATTTGAATACTAACACCTCCCACCTCCCCCCATTCCTCCCCTTCCCATCCCCCCATTTCTCCCCTCTCCCCATCCCCCCCATGTCTCTCCTCTCCCTATCCCCCTCATTCATTCCTCCCCTCCTTCTCCCTATCCCCCTCATTCCTCCCTCTCTTCTCCCTATCCCCCTCATTCCTCCCTCCCCTCTCCCTCCACATTCCTTCCTACTACCATCCTTCTTCTTCTCTCCTGCCATCCCTCTCCCTCTCTCCTTCCTTCCCTCCTGTTCCTGATGGGATCTATTTCAGAAGTGTCCTGATGGGTTCCCTGAAATACACAATGATCAGCATACACATAAAAGTACAGATTTGTTATTTATTGTGTAATACATCTTACAGTATTGATGTGATCCCAGAGGAAGGTGGCACAAATATTGAACTGATAAGTGGTGGCCGCAATGTGGAAGTAACGACTGGGAACGTCTATGACTATGTACGCAAGTATGCAGAGTATCGCATGGTTAAATCTCAGGAGAAGGCTTTGCAGGTAAGCGTAAATTAATAGTACGGTAAATGTATTATCTTTTTAAAAATCGGGTCATAGGTCTGGTTTTAAAGATACAATTATCTGTCCAACCACTTGGGCCGGATGGTAGAGCGACGGTCTCGCTTCGTGCAGATCTGCGTTCAATCCCCGTCCGTCCAAGTTGTTGGGGACCATTCCTTTCCCCCGTCCCATCCCAAATCCTTATCCAGATCCCTTCCCAGTGCTATGTAGTGGTAATGGCTTGGTACTTTCTCCTGATAGTTTCCTGTGTTGGTGTTGATACAGAGCGCTAGGATGAGGGGAAACAAGAAGTGAAATGTGCAGTGCAACAGATTTATTGTTAATATTTCTCAGAAGCCATCCAAGATAATCTTTTGAAATTGGCAAAAGACTGGCAGATGCTGTTTAATGCTCAGAAATGAAGGGTTCTGAGGCTAGGTAGTCTGATTAAGAAAAAGATCTATGGGCCATGATTAATATGGATTTCAAAGGCAAAATATTAGTGCATAAATGTTTAAAATAAGGCAAATAGGATACCAGGATTTATTTCTAAAAGAATTAGCACTAAAAATGTTAATGTTATTCTTTAGCTGTTCCTCTCTTTTTTTAGCCCCATTTACACTATGCAGTGAAACTGTAAATGGCCATTAGTCACTTGAATGCATTCAGCAAAAGATGACAGTTAATCACAGGAATTGGAAGCCTTCCATATGAAGAGAGATTGGAAAAGTTGTGTTGTAAAATTGGGCTCGAGTTGAGGGGTGGTATTGAGCAGTTATATCAACAACTCGTGGTGTCACGCAGTCACAGGTTTCAACCAGGAACTGCACACCTCTTGCCGATGGATGAGATTTAGGCTAGGCTACACAAATATGTAACTGTTTGACAATACTTACCAAGAAAATGCACAGCTCGTGTAACAATTTCTGCAGTTGAAGGAGGGGGGGTGGATGTGTGGGTGTGGGTGGGAATGAGGGAGGGTGGACATGTGGGAGTGAGAGAGGGTAGACATGTGTGGGTGGGAGTGATAGGGATTTGAAATGTACTCGCCTAGTTGTCCTTGAGCTCTGCTTCTTTGGTCCCACCTCTCAACTGTCAATGAACTTGTGTACAGTTGATTGACTGTACACCCCACCCAGCCAATGTATGGCTGGGTTGATTTTTATGTGGTTGTGGGAATTGGTGGGTGTAATGAGGGTGCCAAATCAGAGTTGTCTTTGCTTTAGTGTAGAGATGAGCATGCCATGTGTGTGTTACGTAATTATGGTGTAATCATTTGAAATTATTAGTTGCTAAACAAAAACAATGTTATGGCAAAAATGTGATACATATATATATAAATGCATGTTATGTAAGGGGTCGACTCTTTGCATTTTATCTGCTTGGTACCTTCCAATCCCATACAAGTGGAAAACGGTGTAATAATAATGTATGTATAGTGTATCTTCTTGTTCAGTTTTTATGAGTAATAATGTCAGTTGAAATACATAATATTTTTGTTTAAATCCTGTAGAATATTCGCGATGGGGTGTTCGATGTCATCCCTGGAGGTTCTTTGGATTCCCTAACTGCCGAGGACCTACGACTTTTACTCAATGGTGTTGGAGACATCAACGTTGCCACTCTCATCTCTTATACCTCATTCAATGATGAAAGCGCCGAATCCAACGACCGTCTCAACAAGTTCAAGCGATGGCTATGGTCCATTGTGGAAAAAATGACCAATCAAGAAAAACAAGACTTGGTAAGTAAATATATTGAAATTCATGGACATTAATATTGTGAGGTAATGGCATGCGGCAGCATATCAAGGGTAGGGAAAGGGTAGGTAAGGGAAAGATGTTTCTCTTTGGAGAAGCTGTCCGTATGGAAGTGAATAATGATCAATCCTGACTGAATGTTGTAGTTGTAATTACAGTTCATCTTCTGTAATACAGTATCAATAACTGAGCAAACCAGGAGGCCTGGTCAGAGACCGGGCCACGGGGACGGTTATCTTCAAAATCATCAACAGATAGTCAACACACAGGTAGGTAGAGCACAACTGTTGATATGTATAGGAAAAGGACACATCAGGAATTATTTAACTTCTAGTAAGGATATTGGAGTAGAATATTATGTGCCTGCAAGCTGCTTCAAGTAACTTCCTGTTGGATAAAGTTATCACTAGTCGTTATCGGGTTCCTTTTTAGTGATGATGAAAACAATTGCTATCCTTTTCACTATTTTGACTTTGGGTATAGAAGAACTCCTGGAAACCTCTCCAGGTAAACATCAGGTAATTAGACGTTGCTGGCTCCACCTGTAGTTAGCAGAGTAGTAAATGGCATTTCTTGGGAATATTATGGGTTGCTCATAGTTTTATATTAGAGCGAGCTGGTCCTACATTGGTGGCTTTAGTTGCTCACCACTTTTACCTTCCCTAGACAAGAACATTTGCAAAAACGTTTTTAAGATGGGAACAAGATCATACAGCGGTCAGGTTAGGGAGCATTTGAGTAGCCTTAACTTGAATCAATTATGAGGGCTAGCAGCTCCCAGAATTCCCACCTGGCAATAATGAGCTGTAAATGGCAGATTAGGAGTATGACTTGGCTACTGGGTGGATTGGTTTCTGTGTGTGTTGCAATGTTCGTTTACGTTCTGTGAACCTTGCAATTGTCCGTTTTGCTTCACTCCCTTTCTGGGAGTTTGTTCCTTCGGTGAGAGTGATCACGAATCCCTTGTCCCTGTGTGCCTCTCTGAAGAAGGCCTGGTTATGACCTCTGGTGTCTGATATGCTATTAAGGAGACTGAGGGCTGATGTGACTTACAAGTATGGAGCTATTATAGTGCTACTAGGAAAAAAAAGGAGCCACTATCCTCGCTAACGCTCTGAAAGACAAGTTTCATTATATTCAAAGCTGGTTTCTTGTTTTTGACAAACTTTCTGGATTATGTTCTTGCATCGAGGCACCTACTGAACTTCTTGCAGTTCTTGCTGCACCAAATACCATGTTAAGCTGAAGTTTAAACACACTTTATGCTGTTTTCAGTGCAGTGTTTAATACTCTTAAGTTGGAAACTCGTTGAAAAGAACTTACTTCCAAAATGATAAAATACTTCGGATTACAAAGTAGTAGCATAAGATTTGAGGTAAATATTAACTGTAAACTTTCATTAATTTTCCATTTCCTCAATCCCAAAGCTTTGAATTTTTTTTTTTAATTTCATTTTCCTACCAGTTCATTGGAAGCCAAATAGAAGTAGCTAGACGACAAAATGATTCTTGAATGACCAGACCTTCACCATGTTGTTTAACACTTTGCCCGGCCCAGCGGGCCACCCACAGCGCACCGCAAGGTAGGCCACGCATTGCCCGTCAGCGGACAACCACACTACAATGTTTATACTCTTTACAGTTTTCTCGCCTCAATTTTCATGCTACGTCGTTCATTTTGGTATCAAATTGTTCACAATAGAAAGCTCTAAAGGGATATATGCATATATGGTAAAATAAAAGAACTACTACTGCCAACAAAATAAGATAAAATAGTCATGTGAATTTTTTTTTCATTGTTTACGTCATTATTCATTTCTAATGTTATTTGTTACACTATATCATTCGTTTTGTGTTTCGTGCTTATAAAGGCAGTAACAAAAAATACCCGAGATAGAACAACCGGAACGGGAACACGGTTTCGATTCGAGGGTAGGGCGAGTGAGTGGCCACCCGCTGCATTGGTGGCCACACACGCAGCGGTGTTGTGATGGCACATGAGGTATAGAGAGAACGGAAAGATGTTGGCGCGTATTTTAAAAGAAGTCCTATAATAATCGGACGATAAATGGATTTTTTTTACAAAATACAGTACAATATGTTTAAATTTTGGACCACATTGTCATCCTCCCACAAACTACGTTGTATTGATTTTAGGACGACAATAACATTATCCCGCAGCGAAAGTGTTAACTTGAACAACATCTTTAAAGACTTGATTTGTATGTTTTTTTTATTTGCACAGTGTGTATAGAAACGCAATACCTGTAAAAAATTATGGTGCCTGTATACTAAATTATTTTCAGCTGTATGTGGGAAGCAGGTAGGTTCTTCCTTCTAAATTTGTGAATGAAACTAAAATATGCAGGTCAAGGTGTGTGCATCTATAAGGAATTCTGCTTAAAGATACTCCACTACATAAAAAATCTTTGGCCATGCATTAGCATATGTGCTTCCTGCACAACCTCTTTGACAAGTCTTCATTCAGACTTGGGAGAAATATGTCTTCCCTGAGAAGAGCTGCCCCACAATTTTGATCCTCACTCGAGTCCCAAACATAGCTGATATTTCAGGTTAGGTATTTCTCTTCATTCTTTCTCATGGTTCTCTTCCACAACATATTTGTTACATATTTTGTGTAATAATTT
>WNGS01006636.1:3223005-3245823 GCA_020271785.1 Procambarus virginalis
TTGGAGTCAGCCTCCACCACATCGCTTCCTGAATGCATTCCATTTGTCAACCACTCTGACACAAAAACACTAAAAAGTTCTTTCTAATATCTCTGTGGCTCATTGGGCACTCAGTTTCCACCTGCGTCCCCTAGTGCGTGTGCCCCTTTGTTAAACAGCCTGTCTTTATCGACCAGGTTGTATGTTGCTACTACTGCGCGTGTGCATTAGTAACGTGTTTCGCAGTGGCGTGTCCTTACTCCTGGGGTTTTTATGCTTCTGCTCTTTCGTCCTGCCTCACCCCAGTCGTTTTCCTGGCATCTCCATTGGTCAATTTTGCCTGCACTTGCTGCTATGTTGGGGGGCGTGGTCGGTTTCCACCACTTCATTGTTTGTGTGTTCCCTTGTTTTCCTCCTCTGCCACAGGGGTGTTCTGCGTGTGTTTCTTGGCTTTTGGGCTTTTTCGGCCTGTGTCCTGTGGTGTGCTTCTTTGTCTCGGTCTGTTGCTATTGCTCGTCCCTCTTGGTTCGGGTACGGTTCTGGCGGCAACCCTTCCGCCTTCTTTGGTTTCCTTGCTTGCCCTGCCAATTGGTTTTTCGGGGTCTTGCGATGTCTCGCGTCGGACCCGTCATTTCTGTTCTCCTGGCGGGTTTGCTTGCTTTGGAATTTTTTCTGTTCGGCAGACGTTCCATCTCCTTGTACCACCTGAGTTCGGTGGTCACGCCCGAGATCTTCTTGCGGCTCCGCCTTTTCCTGGGCTCGGAGGGGCCTTGTCGGGGCTGCTTCCGTCTGCCTCGTGGTCTCGCCTCCGGCTGGTGGTCGGTGTCCCACCTGCGTGTTTCTCTTGGCGGCAGTATGGGTGTTTTGGCGTTCCTTCCTTTTCCTGTACCTTCTTAGGTGGTTCCTCTTGTTAGCGTCGGCCTGGTTTTTGGTGGGGGATGGGGGCCGTCGTCGTGCCACATACTGTCGCCTCTCTCTTTTTGTGCGGTGCTGGCGGAGCCGCTTTGGCTTGCTTTCGGTCTTGGTGTTGCTTCTACACCGCTTAGTAAGTTGTCTTGTGCGTCGTTTCCCCTCCGGCCTGTTCGTGCGCCGCTTGCACCATCCTGGTATCTGGTCAGTGTGCTCTGTCTTCTCCTCGGTTGGTAGTGCCTCTTCGGTTCCGGTTTGTTTTTCGTCGGCTCTTTCCTTTTGGCATTTGCCTCTGGGGGTCGGGTCGCTGAGTTTTCCTGCTCCTTTGGTTTTCGCGTTTTGGTTGTTTGGGTGGTGTCCGCCTCCCGGTTCCGTCCCTTTGCTCTTCCTCTGTGGGTAGTTAGCTCCGGGGAGCCGACGGGGCTCCCCCCAGAAAACCAGCGTTGAATGTAATGAAACGCCATTTTCTGGGTGAGTCCCGGAGGCTCCCCGGCAACCCTCCCTCCCTCCGGTCGGCGGTTTTTCACGTGTCTTGACATCCAGCCTCAGAACTGATGGGTGGATAGCGGCGTGGGAGGTCTGGGGCTCCACCTTCCCCCTCCCGGGGAGGGGGGAGCTGCGCAGACAGCGGCGCGGTGACGTCACACTAGTTTGCTTGTTTTTCTGTTTGGGAGTTCTATCCACTAGTTCGGCTTTTGGTAGCAATTTTAACCAGAATAGGGGTTTGTTTTGGGGCGCTTACCTTTCTGGGTGCCTGTCCCGGTCGATGGCAGACATAGAATGCTTCCAACCACACGGGGGCTTCTATAGGCCATTGCTCCCCTTGCCTCTCTGAGGGGGCCCGGTTCTGGCCGTGGTCCCCGGTAGGCCTAAGAACTCCATACACATGACTGATGCCAAAGTCTGAAATTAGCATATCAGCCTGGGATAGCTCCGGGGAGCTTCCGGGACTCACCCAGAAAATGGCGTTTCATTACATTCAACGCTGGTTTTATTCACTATACTTGTACAAGTAAACTGGTATGGTGCCCAAAGACCATCGTGGTCACCGGTAAACAACATGATAAGTCGTGCAGACGACGCCACCTCCCTCAACAAAATGGCGGCTCCCAACCTACTCCTCTTGCTGTTTATACCCTCTATACACACGTTATATATAAGTATCTACATTTGTGTTCACCATAGCGAACCACTAAGCTGGTATGGTGAGTGCAGTCAATAAAAGGTGGCCACACACAGTCAGAAGACAACGCCACCACCCTCCCTCCCACAGCATTACTCCTCCCTCCATGGCGCACAGCACTAAATATCACCACAATCCTGCTATTATCAGAACCCTGGTCAGTTTTATCACAGTCAGGGGTCTTCTGTAATAATATCATCGCTACATAATAGCATGAACAAGTATATTATGGCATTTTTAGGCGATGCTGTGGTCACAAGCTGAACAGCAGTGCTGTGAGCTCATGCTGCGTGCGTCAGGCTTGGTAGCTTACTCAATACTGAGGCCCCTAACACCCGAGAATTTGGCCCACGATTTAAAAAAAAATGGCGCCTGTTTACAAGAGCCCTGATGAAGGTGTGGTGAAACCCGTGTATCCGCGGGCCATTTAAATCTTGCGTAGTACTCCAAAGCATCAGTTAGTTAGTTAGTTAGTTCATTTATTATGCACCCCATACCCATCTTGTGGGCGGTAGTGGAAAGGGTTACAGAGGCACATAATGGGCTCAGGGACTGAACCCCACAATTCATTTAGCTAAGCAAGTTACAATGATGCGATGCGCAATTTACTGCAAGTCGGTCAAAGCATCATATGATGCGATGCGCAATTTAAGGGTTAACCACTGTGCTGCTCAGGCTCCAAATATGGCACTCCCCTGTGCGCAGGAAATAAATTCTTGGCATTCTTTTTTTTTTTTAATTTTAAATACCCTTCCCTGATTACAGATATGAAAAAAAATCAAAATTGTACTTACTTTGGCCGCACTGGGGTCTGAAAAATGGTTGTGACGTCATGATTTGGTAGTCACCCGTGGCTTAGACTCCCGGGGGCAGTCGCGCGCCAGCTTCAACATGCACGAGTTGCCACAAATAATTTTTTGTTAATTTTTTGCATACATTTCCAAAATATATATATATATATATATATATATATATATATATATATATATATATATATATATATATATATATATATATATATATAATATATTTTTTTTTTCTTGCCACTCCTATGTATAATGAACATGTACACGATAGTATGAACACGTACACAATATTATGGCAGTAGAACATCTGTACTGTCCCAAGACACTGTGTTACATACATCACAAATGTGTCCACATATTGCTCATATATCCAATGTTTCATCTTCATTTATGTGTATTTACAACGTATTTTCATACTCTATACACTATCACAATATACATTCACCATCAACTCACCCAGAACTCCACGAGTGTGAGCTGCCACACCTAGCCACCCCTCCCTCACTCCTCCAACACCAATGCTACGAGTACGATGCCACCTCCCTCACCAAAATGGCTCCTTCCAACATACTCCTGTTGCTGTTATTACACTATATACATATATTGTATATACCAATGTACACATGTGTTTGCCATAGCAAACCTCTAAGCTAGTATAGTGAGCAAAACAAGAGTGACTGCCCCACACACAGCACACACAACTCAATTCCTCCCTCCCTCCCTCCCTCCCTTGCTAAAATCCTCCTCCCACAATACTACACACAGCGCTAATTATCACCACAATCCTGCTATTATCACAATCCTGGTCACTAAATCCTGTAAATGAATAATTGACCACAAGTTTATTTTGTAAAGGAACATAAGAAGTCATTTGATGATACCTAGATGGATGACATAATGCTGTGCTGCTGTGGCTAGTGCTGTGAACATCTTGAACAGCATTGATTCACTGATATTTGAGCATTGTACACAGTCATTATCGCACTCAGGCTCTTCTGTAATACTATCATGGCTAAATAATACCAGTTACATATACATTTTGACATTATTAGGCGATGCTGTGGTCACAAAGTGAACAGCAGTGCTGTGAGCTCATGCTCCATGCGCCAGCCTTGGTTGCTCACTCAGTACTGAAGCTCTCACACCCGGGAATGTTGCCCACAATTTAAAAAAAAATGGCGTCTGTTTACAAGAGCCCTGAGGAAGCTGATGTGAACCCCATGTAGCTGCGGGAGTTTTGAATCATACGCTATACCTATAAGATCCCGGAGGCGCGTTGCGCACCACCCCCTCCCCCGTCAAACGCCTGCAGGCGCATTGTGCAGTTCTGTAGTTAAGAAAATGTGTGAAGTATGGGAAGAACTGCAAAGTTTTGCTAAAAAAAAAAACAGATAAAGCTGTAGCAGGCTGTTGCATAGACCTTTTAAATGACAATGCGATGTCTCACTACAGATAAGTGTAAAAATGTAGGAAAAAACAGGTGTCTTTAGACAGATTCTTAGTAAGACAAACAAGCAGTGAGCCACAAACAGGTCCTAGTGGTATGCCTGCAAAACGTAGGAGAGAGAATACCCCAGAGAAGTCATCACTGCCTGCTGTTATAATGGAAGGGGACTCCCCTTCCAAACAGTAACACCTCTTTGCCTTCCCTTCCCCCCTCCTCACCATCTTCCATACGCCAACAAGAGTCTTCAATGAAGGTAAGATATACATACTGTATTGTAGTCCAAAATGATTGGTACTCAGTATAAAATGTATTTTTAAGTTTATATTTTTGGGAGTTATGGAATGGATTAATTCAATTTAGATTAATTAATCTAATTTTCCTTTCAAACTGCCTCTCTTATGTGGCAGCCAATCAGAACCAGTCACTTAGTCACAAGTCAGTCAAGCATTCACAGTCAAGACCAGTCACAGGCAGTCAAGCATTCACAGTTGTGGTAGCAACCAGTTAGGCATTTCCAGTCACAACAAGCTACAGTCAGGCAAGCACAGGCAGTCATAAACAAAGGCAGTAATGCATTCATTATTTTTATTTATTACTATCAGTACCCGGCCACGCGTTGCTGTGGCTTGCTGACCCACAGCAACCTTCTTTGTCCCCCAGTCCTCCCCACCATTCTCTCCTCACCCGTCTCCTTGGCCTCCCAACCATTCCCCACTCCACCATCTCCTCGTCCTCCCCACCATTCCCCACTCCACCATCCCCTCTTCCTTCCCACCATGCCCCACTCCCCTGTCCCTTTGTCCTCCCCACCATTCTCCAGTCCCCCATCCCCCCACTATCCCAAACTCCCCCGTCCCCTCCTCCTTCCCCACCATTTCCCCCTCCCTTGTTCCCTCGTCCTCCCCACTATCTCTCACTTCCGTCCCCTCGTCATCTCCACCTTCCCTACTCAATCGTCCGATGCCTTCCCAAATGGTCTGATGTTCCAATCAGAAAATTGAAAACATCAAGTGATCTGACATTCCCATCACTGAAATATACAAAAAACAGTTAAAAAATGAAATGAAAATATGAACAAATAAAAAATAAACTATACTCACAAAATGAACGGTATGGTAAACAACACAGCTCATTTCCAATGCAATTCACACAAAATAATTAAATAAAAATGAAAATAAATCAAAATCTGTGAAAATTCAATTTATCAATGCAATCAAAAACACTGAAATGGAATTGTAACATACAGTATTTAGTATAGCATGTGTGTTGCTCTTACATGCAACAGATGGTGCTGTTTTACAAGAAAAGCATAGTCTTACCTGTCACAGGTGTGGCATCTATACTTATACTTTCGAAATGAGTGGTATGATAAACAACACAGCTCAATTCCAACACAATGTCACACAAAATAATTCAATAAAAAATAAAATAAATTGAAATCCATGAAAATAAAATTTATCAATGCAATCGGAAACATTGAAATGGAATTCGTGACATATTTAGTATAGTGTGCTTGTTGCTATTATGTGCAACAGATGGGGCTGTTTTTCAAACATGCTTGTTTTTTACCTGTCACAGGTCTGGCATCTATATAGTACGCACATAAAAAGACATGCCTATTCGAATGCAAGGTTGTGTCAAAATTTGAAAGCAATCGGTGAAGAACTTTCAGAGATTACGAATTTCAGCGATTACACGATTTCAGCGTGTGTTGCTTTTACGTCCAACAGATGGGGCTGTTTAACTCTTGTGTTGCTCAGGGCTAATTAGCATTTGTCACCCACAGGCACATACCAAAAAAAAAAAATTTTTCTTCTAAACCTGTTAACTTGTGTTCTCTGATCATGGGAAAAATAATAAAAAAATCGTAAGTGGCATATATTGCCGCTATAGGGGGGGGGGGGAAGTCTGGCAAAAAGCAGGCGCTGACTCAGTGTACGTCCCAGACAGTCTGTTGCTCCCAGCTGTCAGGCAGGAGTGGCCACAACATGGCCTCTTAATTAGGTAATTAAGAGATAATTACCTAATTATTTCAATGTCTGATTGATTTTTCGTAGTTTTTCTGGGGGGAGCCCCGTCGGCTCCCCGGAGCTATCCCAGGCTGATATGCTAATGTCAGACTTTGGCATCAGTCATGTGTATGGAGTTCTTAGGCCTACCGGGAACCACGGCCAGAACCGGGCCCCCTCAGAGAGGCAAGGGGAGCAATGGCCTATAGAAGCCCCCGTGTGGTTGGAAGCATTCTATGTCTGCCATCGACCGGGACAGGCACCCAGAAAGGTAAGCGCCCCAAAACAAACCCCTATTCTGGTTAAAATTGCTACCAAAAGCCGAACTAGTGGATAGAACTCCCCAACAGAAAAACGAGCAAACTAGTGTGACGTCACACGCTGCCGCGCCGCTGTCTGCGCAGCTCCCCCCTCCCGGGAGGGGGAAGGGGGAGCCCCAGACCCTCCGCGCCGGCTACCTACACCTCAGTTCTTGAGGCTGATGCTATAGGCGAAGGTCGTGTGCTCTGGCTCCGTTGTCGCTACAACACTGTGCTTGCGTGTGGTGTTTGTTTTCTGGGTGCGAGAGCCAGGAGTAATTTTCGGTACTCGGGCTGCATGCGCCTGTTTCCTTCCCTAGGTGCCCTGTAAGTACTGCCCTTGGGGCTTGGGGCCACCTTCCACAGGCTCCTCGGGATCTGCCTCTGCTGGTCCATTTTACCTTTTCGGTTTTTCGGCCACCTGTTGGGCTCTTGGATGTTCTGTTCTCCCTTGTTACTGGCAGGTAAGAGGCAGTNGCCCTGGCCTTGCCCCATCCTGGCCTTGCCCCATCCTGGCCTTGCCCCATCCTGGCCTTGCCCCATCCTGGCCTTGCCCCATCCTGGCCTGGCCTTGCTCTGCCCTGGCCTTGCTCTGCCCTGGCCTTGCCCCATCCTGGCCTTGCCCCATCCTGGCCTGGCCTTGCTCTGCCCTGGCCTTGCCCCATCCTGGCCTTGCCCCATCCTGGCCTGGCCTTGCTCTGCCCTGGCCTTGCTCTGCCCTGGCCTTGCCCCATCCTGGGCTGGCCTTGCTCTGCCCTGGCCTTGCCCCATCCTGGCCTTGCCTCATCCTGGCCTGGCCTTGCCTCACCCTTGCCTGTACCTTGCCCTGTACCTTACCCTTGCCTGCCCCTGCCTTGCCCTACCCTTGCCTGCCTCTGCCTTTTCCTGTCCACCCCACCTTGCCCTGCCCTTTCCATGGCCCCCAACTCGGCCTATTCCCCACCACCATTGGTTTGTTACTTTGTAAGCATATAGCACTGGTGTCTATTAGATATACTAAAACTCTTTCAGAGAAAATTTGATCTATAATTAGTGTTATCATAGTATTTCTCTAGTATGTGTTTACAGTACTTTTATATTGGCATGATCTGTAGCAGAAAGCCTTCATTAACCTTAAGGCCTGCTGCCAGCTTTGTGCACCAAGAATAAATGTTACTTTGGGTGATAAAATTTCACTATGAAAGGTTTCAGTTGCCTTAAACATCAGCTCTTACTTCCTCAGCAGGAATTATTCTCTGGCCAATTGAAAGCAACTGTTAAATTTCTGCATGCATTATAGAACTGGCTTTAATCAGCAATGTACATGGTTTGTCTTTTTTTTTATAGCAAGTGACTAATTTCCTGCCATCAGATGCCTGCCTCCTAACACATTGTACTAAGGAGATAAAAAGATGCATGGCTGTAAGGGCTCTTTGCATCCCTTGCAAAGTACCGGAAAAAGTAGTCAGGATGACAGCGGTGGTGCACTCGGAGAAGGTGATCTTTGTTAGAGAAGTTTAGATGAGTTGAGTCATGCCTGGCACCTTGAACATAAAGGGATTTAAAGTTTGCCACATTAAAACAGGAGGTAGGGCAGAGGAGGGTGCAGAAGTATTTTGTAGAGAAGCCATGAGAATTATTGTAAGGTGTAAATGTCATTCATTGACTTTAGAAAAGCAAATGACAAAGTTAATAATAATTACTTTTTGAGAGCGAAGAACATGTATGGATTTAGTATTATTAATGCAGATTTAGTATTATTACATTATTATTAAATGCAGATGCATAGGAGTTGAGTTTAATAGGCATAAATAGGAGATGCCTCATGAGTCAATAGATATTCTGCATTTTACTTTATTCTTTCATGTTTAAAGAGTTAATGGTGTAATGAGTGAATTGTTTGATACTAATGTGCAGATTTAGAAGCAATCCCTCTAAAAATTGTGTAAATTATTATGTACATCTCTTGCTTGTAGGTCAGGGCGTAAAGTTTAAGGATTTTGAGCACTCCTAATAATTTAATGTTTTATTGAAAGAATTCAGGCAGTAAAGCTTGTCTGCATATATGCCAGTTACATTTAACAACTTCTCCAGATTAGAATGAGACTGTTAGTGTGCAATGGTAATCCATCCTAGATAGCATTAGTGTTTTAAAAAGCACTAACATTGGCATCTTCTTGGTTGAAGGGTTCTTATATCCACCCTGTCATTTTCCCTTGCAGTTGTGACTGCTACTTGAGTGCTATGACACAGTCTTCCATGCTTTATGGTGAAAAATTTCACATTTGCCTGTAGCACAGTATTTGAATAAATTTTGTATGTATAAATATTTTATTTAATAACTTGAGTGTCTGAAGTACTTACTATGAATTTTAACCATTATACTCTTAACAGAAGCTGCAACAAGAGCAGTAGCCAAAGCAGCACCAAGTTGACGGCTCGCATGTCCACCGGAGGCCGCCGCATTGTTCGCACCACCTCTGGCTCTGGTGGAGTACGAGGGCGCGGGGCCGGGTAATTATGGGCTCATCTCGCCCCATGTTGCCAGCACAATATGTTCCAGAAGAACTCATATCACAAGCCCAAGTGGTGCTTCAAGGCAGGAGTCGCAATCTTATAATCAGGGAATTGCAGGTATGTTTGTTGTTTTTGTGGAGTTCTGCTACTCCTAATCTTTCTCGTGTGTTTATCCAGGAAGTGAAGTTAGAGGATATGCTATTTGAGAATGACAATTTTGGTAAGTCTAAAATTTACCTAACACAAAGAAAGGGAGTTAGTATTAATACAAGTGAAGTGACAAGGTTGCCAAGATATGGCAGGAGAGAAAAGGATGGGTGGAATGCACTTTCCTATATTGCCAAAAACCTGGCCACCATGAAAAGCTGACTTAAAACTGGAAAAGCAGCCTAGGGTAATGGAAATTTGCTTGAATGGAGTAGAGTGCATCAGATAAACAGGAAACAGGATATTAATGGAAGAGAAAGTGTCAGAATGGAGAGAAGTAGCAAGAGGGTCCTGCAGGGCTTGTTGCTGAAACCACTATTGTTCCTGATTAATATAAATGACCTCCCTGGGGAACTAGAAGTGTTCTCAACAATGTTTACATATGCAAAGTTGATTAGATGGGGTCAACAAGACCAAATAAGACTATGATAATGCACACAATATAATAACAAAGATCAGCATATATGAGTCAACCGGTCTCTATTAAACAAAAAATTATGCATTCTTCATTTTGCCTGTCAAATACAATAGAGCTGTGGTTTCCCACCTTTTTGTACTCTTCACAGCCCCATTTTCTAGTACTCAGAAGACCTGCAACCCTTTGTCACACAATGAACATATCATGTTCAGTTGCATATCTTGGGAGTGTTTTTTGGATAGCTTAAACTTGACTGACTCTGTGATCAGTCAAGGGGACAGAGAAACTCTTGAAGGGCAGGACTTTTGGACCTTGTATGCATATACCCCTGTAGGAAATTCTATTACGAACAATTGATGCCAAAATGAACGACGTTGCACGAGATTGAGGTGAGAAAATTAAAGAGTAATCATATTTTAATGTTTCGCGCTCATGGGGTAACGCTCGGCTGATTTTTGGGTTTGGTGCGGTTGGCACATTGGGCCCCCGCACCAAATATGCATATACCGCTGAAGGGAATTCTATTGTAAACAATTTGATACCAAAATGAATGACGTATAACAAAATTGAGGTGAGAAAACTGAAAAGAGTGTACACATTTTAGTATGGCTGCCCGCTCACGCAGAACGCTTGGCCCACCTTGGGCTAGGCTGGGGCGTGCACGCCAGGAAGGCGAAAGTGTTAATTGGTGTACGTTAACTCCACTACTTTCATATAGAGCTGTTATATTTATATTAGTGTCATTGTTATTAAAACCAGATAATAATAGTTAAAATTGACATACAACCACATTACACTCAATCAACATATATCGATAGCTGCACTTAGGGTTAATGCAGCCACCAAATCCAGTTTATTATTAAAAATATTTACATAGGACTTACAACTGATGATGATTAAACTTTAATTGAACAGCGATTTGGATATGTTTGGATTTGATTTGGATATGGATTGCAGAGGTGCAATCCCTACTCGAATTGCACCTCGAAAGCTGATTGCATACAGTTTTGTTTTTTCGTCAACTTTGAGCAAAATATGACATTTGGAGAAATACTCTTCCAATTGAACCAAGATACAAGAGCACCAGTTAGAGGGATGGAAGCCCTAAACAAGGAAATAATCAACACAAAATATGCAGTCATATGCAATGAAACATGTGTCGGTGAAAACCTGCTGCCAAAGTACACAATATAAAATGTATAAATACATGGGTTCGGCTGCAGCTTGGGTATGCATAACCTGATTACAGGTTGCAATCTGTTGAACTGTATATAGTTTACAATATTAAAGTTCAATATTTTATAATTTGCTAAAATTTTACTGTAACTTTTTTTTTTTGTGTACTTGCTTAGTTGTGCTTGCAGGGGTTGAGCTCTGGCTCTTTGGTCCCGCCTCTCAACTGTCAATCAACAAGTGTACAGGTTCCTGAGCCTATTGGGCTCTTATCATATCTACACTTGAAACTGTATATGGAGTCAGCCTCCACCACATTACATCCTAATGCATTCCATTTGTCAACTACTCTGACAATAAAAAAGTTCTTTCTAATATCTCTGTGGCTCATTTGGGCACTTGGTTTCCACCTCTGTCCCCTAGTGCATGTGCATCTTGTGTTAAATAGCCTGTCTTTAATATACACACAATAGCCTGTGTGTGTGTGTGTGTAGAATCTGTATTTATATCAGTCTCTGATATAACATTGTATATGTATTAACCATATTCTGTAATGTAATTCTTCACAGAGAACTAACCTTGATGTGAACCTGGCAGTGAACAATTTATTGTCACGGGACGATGAGGACGTGGAGGAACCAGAGGAAAGTGGTGACTCATATGTGCCGGAGGACCTCATCTCTCTCTTAGATGCTGGCATATCTGTTGCCGCTGACCATCCCTCCGTTATAATTGATGCCGATGCCATGTTTTCTGATGATATGTTTGGCTATTCTTCAGTTCGCAGGTAAAGAAAATGCATTTTTTTTGTACATCCCTAGTGTATAATAATCCAGAAGCTTGGGGCCGAGTGCTGTCATATTGATAGGGGTATGGCTAAATATTTTTACATCAAGTTATGTACTCTTAGTCAAGACCATACATAAGCTGATTTCTGTGGTAATGCAAATGTTTAAGATAAGAAGTTTTGAGCTATAATAATAATTTGTGGGATGGAGCCCACGCGATAGCTTCCCTGGAGTGAAGCACCAGTCAAGTTATTCCTTGGAGCAAAGATTTTCAACCTGCTTGAGTATCGGGGCTCACGGCACAAGGTTTTATGGTTGTCAAGGTACACCATCAATTTATCATATACAGTACTAATATATCTTTCTTATTATGCTGTATCAGTATATCTGTTTTGATTGGAGGCTCTAACAAAAATAAGAATAAAAATGCTTTAAACTTAAAAATAAGGAAATAATTAAAAACTAGAAATTCTGTAATAAAAATGCATTAGTGCCGACTCACGGAATAACACACCCAATACAAACTACAATTGACTGATGACTGACACCGAGTTGCTAAGATGTTTATATAGTTTTGTCCATGTCAGTAATAGGCTGTTCCCTTTCTGTAGAGCTGTTTTCTTTTAGATAATATTGTGAGAGTAATAAGATAGCCTTTTCCGATTGGTCCCTTCGGTTAATTGCTCAGTCCCGCCCTGTTGCCCCATTTACCCTGAGAGGCATGAGGGTGATAGGGGTGGCTCGTGAGTAAGGAGGGTGGTCGGCTTGGACCCTGAATACTGAAGAGATTCCATGTGTTAAAAAAAAAGATAAATAGAAAATGAGAAATTGCTAATCATGCAAGGATTTCTTTCTTGTACAGTATAATTAAGCTGCAAATTGTTATCTGCAGTTCCTTTTAGTAGAGTGATAACCGTATGGTGAAGGCTTGATGTTTCGACTTACTAATTTTCAGTCGATCTGGTGGAAGCCGTGGTCGAGCAGGCGAGAGAGATCGTGAGGGCTCTGCTGGATCTACCGGCTCGGAGCATCGTGCTGACCGAGAACTAAGGTGGCGTGACCGTCACTATTCCGGACCGCGAAAGTGGCTGTCGAGTGCGCTGCTATCAGTTAGAGTAACACAACCACATACAGGTTTGTTTATATTGGGCTAAATCAACTATTTAAAATTTGTTTATTGTGGGATTATTTAGCTATTTCTTTTTTGTTTAAAGCTGGTACAAAGCTAACAAAGGACCATTCTGCTGATGGTAGGAGTCAAAGAATTCAGTTAAATTGCATGGGTGCTCATGGTGTTTTTCATTATAGTAATGACCCTTTCTCATGATTTACTACAAATTTGGGGTTGGGGGCTTGCTAGCTGATTAGCCTACACCAGTGCTTAGCTATTGCACTTGCAAGTTAGGTCAGTTTGTGATCTTAACCCCTAATTAAAGGCAGGAGGTACGTCTTGAAACATGATTATTTATGAAGTAACTCCTTTAGACTACCCCTATCACCCTGAAGTGATAGACACCTGTGCCCCAATTATCTGTGGAAGACTAGATGTGCTTCATAATATACTAAACTCCCACTGACTGTGGATATCATTCAATACTGGAGACTTTCAGTATTGAATGGCAATTATTTTTCATATTTGAAAAAAATCTTGAAAGCCTTGGTTTTCTTCCTGGACCTTAGTAAAAAAAAAAAAAAAAAAAAAAAAAAAAGGGGGGGCATCATATTTGGTGCAACACCCTCCGTTGACTATGCTAAGAACCATTGATGTCATGCAAA
This sequence comes from Procambarus virginalis, assembly GCA_020271785.1. Taxonomy (NCBI): domain Eukaryota; kingdom Metazoa; phylum Arthropoda; class Malacostraca; order Decapoda; family Cambaridae; genus Procambarus; species Procambarus virginalis. The sequence goes on from WNGS01006636.1 coordinate 3,236,496, forward strand.
ATTGTAGGGACATTTATGGATCAAGATGATGATGATACTGAGGAGGCATCTATTACAAATAGTCAACTCGAAAATTATACCTCGGAGCATGACATCAACATTTCTTCGCCTCGCTACGGCCTAACTGAAATAAATAGCATTTTCTTGACCTCAGTAAACAATGTTTTATGATGCAGAAAGGCATAAATAATTTGCTGGAATATTTTTTTAATGCTTACCAGAATATCATACTTAATTTTACATATGCAGTTGAGGGGGGGGGGTTGTTCAAGGATGAAAATGTTCTGAACAGTGTGGGTGGAGTGGTGGTGAATCTGCATTACATTCATATGTTGTCTGCAGGGTGTCTGGTTGCTGACACTCCTTTCTAGCCCCTGTTTTTTTTTTTTTTTTTTAATAGCTTTAGGATATATTCATGCTAAAACTGTTTTGAGCTTTGAAAATTTTAGTTTAATTTATATTGTATGTATATATATTCAGAATTTTATTCACTCGTTAAAATTCACTTGTGCAGCAGCTTGATGCATTTATCAACACATTATTCATATGTTCTTTATATATGAGTGTGTTCATCAAAGTAAAGTACTGTACAAAGACTTTTTTGTTAGTGTTTCGAAATGGGAAACAATCGTGTGATATGTTGTACTGTACAGTACTATATCTATAGTTTCTTAAACTCGTGCTATAATTAACATTACTCATTTGTGCCCAAATACTATAGCGATTTTATTAAAATTGCAGAAACGGGAAAGAAAAAAGATTCTCTACTACCTGACGCCATCGATGTGGCAGACAGTCTGCAGTACTGGCCGGAGAGACAAGGCAATCAGCCAGCTCCAAGGTTCTCACACATTGCTGCCCTTCACTCAGAGTTGGTGGCTGTGTCTACTGCAGGGCAGTTATACCAGTGGCGGTGGGCAGACAAAGACCCTTATGTACACCCTGAGGTATTGGATGCTAAGCTTATTTTTGTCAGTGTGATGTACATGCCATCCTTGTTAAGGTTATTGTCATAATATCAGTGATAGTTGTTGCCCCTGTGATTTAAATTAGTAGCCACATGTACTTTTTGAAGAAACATGTAAATAATATCGGTTAAATATTTACTTTTTGACTGATAAATTGTCTTTAATTAATAAAAGGTTTCTTCGTAGAATGATTCCATACATTTTGTGTGTTAATATATATGCATCTTTGTGATTATCAGCTACCAAGTGTACACCATCCGAAAGCAGTGCCTCTTGGATTGGCAGGGGAGAGAGTGGTAGCTATTAGTGCTGCTGGAGTCAGATGCAGCGTTGCTACAGAGTCGGGTCGTGTGGCCACGTGGCTTGACGAGACGTTAGCTGATGTAGCCACTAAACTAGAGCAGCCTGCACAATCTTTCCCAGAGGTATGATTCTTTTATTTCTATTTGAATACATTTTTTTTTATATACTTTTGTATAATCCAAGTATGTTGCTTGTCTGAGCGTTCCATTATGGGTGGACACTGCCAAAATTTCTCCTTTATAACACATCATCTCAAATTTTCCACTTTTTTTATCTTAAGGTATTGGTCATCTGCTTTTTATAGATTTGCTTTATTTCACCTTCTGACTTGTGTTAGCAGACTTCGAGCTCTCCCTTCAACATTTTAACTTGAGCCTTACCCCTATCAGTTTTCCCTGGAATATGGTCTACCAATCATCTTACAACCAGTTCCCCAATTGCTGCTGGATTAACATGGGAAGGCAGTTAAGGATGGACGACCAATTGTCTAGTCCTCATATGGATAGAGGATAGACTGGGGGAATTGAACCTCAAGTCACTGGAAGACAGAAGAGTTTGAGGAGACATTATTACAAAATAAATTCTTGGGAATTGACAGGGTAAATGGACAGAGTATTTGAAATGATTTGTACATGACCAAGGGGGGGGGGACACACAAACTAAATATCCAAATGGACCACAGAAACATTAGAAACAATTTTTTTTCGATGTTTTAGAAGTGAACAAATGTAATTTGGAATATGTGGAGTGGTGGCGGCAGACTCCATTTACAGCTTCAAATGTGGATATGACAGCTCGGCAGGCTCGAACCTGTACATCAGTTATTCAAAAACTGAGATCTGTGACCAAAGAGCTGAAACTCGACCCTAGTAAGCATAAATAGATTATTCCTGCCCCAACCATTCCTACCCACCACCCATCCAGCACAAAAAAAAGCAAACTGGATTCAAAATGGGAGACAGCAGATACAGCACTAGAATTCACTCCCAGTAGGTAGACAGTAACAGGTAGCAACCCTCTCCAAGCACCATAAATTGTTTGTTCATTTTGCCATCTCCATTCAAAATCAATATTTTACATCTCCATTCACTATATCCTCACCACTCATGTGCCATCATCCTCCACCCCACACCACCACACGTCCACCTTTCCCACCTCAACCACACCACCACCACACTTCCACCTTCCCAACCTCCACCCACACCCACATTTCCACCTCAACCATACCCCTAATATTCTCTCCCATATTATGTCTACATATTTAAATGTTTTCAGAAAGGAAGGTGGTAACAAGTTTGTTTTTTTAGGAATGTTTATATAGTAATATTAATTGCACCAAATTGTGAAATATATCTGACAACGAATACATTCCTTGATTGGTTGTGATTGATATATTTTTCTTAGTGAATATTACGTACTGCATCTTTCATTACATAAAAACAAAGCAAAGGTATGGGTTATTCACGATATTCTTTCCGATTTTTGCAGCTACAGAATGAACGCATATTGTCACTTCACACTTGTCAGCTGTACACGTGTGCGTGGTGTGAGTCTGGGTCACTCTTCTGGTGGGGAGTGTTACCTTTTAACCAGAGGAAAAAACTCTGGGAAAAGTTTCGCAGCAAAAGCCGCAAACAACGCTCGGAGATTACAGAGGGCGTTCAAGTAAGTAATAGTTTATTATTTTTTATTGGCTTACCATGTAAGTGGATTACCCCATATTCCTTACCTAGGTTTAAAAGTTAAGCATTGAATAAAAAACTAGTGTTGAATGCAATAAAATGCCTCATTATGGGTGGGTCTCGGTGGCTCCCTGTAGCTATTTGAACCGAGATAGCTCCGCACAAGTACAGTGGCATCTCGATTAACGAGTTTAATCCGTTACGGCACCGAGCTCGTCATGTGGAACACTCGTCTTGTGAAACAACAAAAAAACTAGTAAAAGGTGTCCGAGAACCAGCAGAAACGCTCGTTAATCGAGGAAGAGCTCGTTAGTAGAGACAAGTGTTCTGAGAGTGGCTTGCGCGTTACTTGAAATGCTCGTAGATAGAGACTCTCGTTAATCGAAGTGCCACTGTAGTTCCACTCAAGTGTTCATTGACTGGGTATAAGCAAGGAAAAATGGGAGGAAGCTAAAAGAATTAGAGGAAAAGTGAAGAAAAATGGAAAGGACTGGAAATGGAGAGCAGGAAGGGGAAAGGGGGTGGGTTGATAAGTGAGACCTGGGCAGGAGGAGGATAACCGGACAAAGCAAGAAAGTGGGCCTAATCACACTGGTGAGGAAAGCAACCAAAGGAATGAGTGTGAGTGACTAGACACACTCATAAATGCTACCCTGCAAAATGGGAGTAGCCCAAAAGGCAGAATTTACCACCAGGAAGGAACTAAGCAGCCTAGTAGAAATTAGTATATATTTTTGATACACAAATGTAGATGGCATTACGAGTAAAGGGGTATAGCTGTAAGAACAGGTGGCAGAATTACATCCTCATGTCCTTGCAGTTATGGAGACAAAACTGACAAACATTAATAGAAGATGCAATATTCCAAAGAGAATACCAGTTAGTAAAAAACGAAGAATAGATGGGGTTGATGGAGAGCCTACTGAAACAGTATTATTTGTACCAAGTTGTGAAATATATCTGACAGTGACTGGCAATACATTCCTTGATTGGAATGTAGGCAATTGCGGGGTAATTGCCATCGCAGAGCAAGCAGCATTTGGTCGATGGACAATCGACTTGATAATGATTCAGGGGCCAGATTCATGAAGAAGTTACGCAAGTACTTACGAATGTGTACATCTTTCCACAATCTTTGATGGCTTTGGTTACATTTATTAAACAGTTTACAAGCATGAAAACTTGCCAATCAGCTGTTATTGTTATAAACAGCCTCCTGGTGCTTCGGTGCTCATTAACTATTTAATAATTGTAAACAAAGCTGCCAAAGATTGAGAAAGGATGTTCAGGTTCGTAAGTGCGTAACTTCTTTGTGAATCTAGCCCCAGGACAGATCGAAATGTTGTCGTCTCTTCAATTTCCAGTGTGTGGTTTGGTCAACATTTTTTTCAGCCACGTTATTGTGACTTTTCATCTGCAACATATGAGATTTGAGTAGATAGATTCCAGAGGTAAACAACCAGCAGGATTTCATACTTGGTATGGTAAGTGAGGGGCCAGGAAGATAGTATTTGTCATTCCATGCGAAATTATCATGGCTCCCAACCTGACCATCTTAGATTTACATTAAATTTGGTAGGATGTTAGAATAGATGAAGCAAAATTTAGTCTGAAATGGAGATTCAGTTTTCCAGATCATTTTTTAACAAGTTTTCAGCTATTTATTGTGTCCCAACTTACAACATGACCACAGTTTTGTTTAATAAGTTGTTACAGTGTTGCATCTTGGTAACAGTTGTAAAAATAACCTTGTTGTTACATTGTGTGTGTTTGCTGGGATTTCATGTTGTGAGAGGGAGGGAAGGAGGGGAGGGGGAAGAGACAGACCCAGGTACCCCTTCTAGTATAAAATAATCGTTATATTATGTTTAATTATTACATGCTTTTTATTTTAAATTTCAGGTGGGGATGCGATCATCACCAATGTATCACTCGGGAGCTTTGGCATTTTCAACTTCTGGTGGTGTGCCAAAGATCGGTCAGCTTTTAAATGCTGCCTGGAATCTTAGTGATACTTGCAGGTCAGTTTCATTGTTTATGTAAGAGGGTGTAAATATTTGCTTTTATTAATTATATGGGAAGAAGGATGTTGTCATATAGAGAGAGATGGTGAATGATGTAAAACAAAGCACAATGTGTATAACAGTTACTTTGTGGTTACCTTGTGATGGTTTCGGGGCTTAGCGTCTCCGCGGCCCAGTCATTGCCCAGGCCTCCTCGTTGCTGGACAAGTCAACCAGGCTGTTGGACGCGGCTATAGTTAATCATGTTATGAGGGAGATGTATACTTAACATTTTGCTGTGACAAAAACTGTTGAACTGAAGGAAGCTGACTGTTGAGTGCAATGGGATTTTTGTTTTCGTTATACATAGAAAAAAGTTAAAAAATCCTGAAAAGTTTGTCTAGGTCCTCTGGTCTTCAGAATTTGGATTTAGAATGAGGATCATTTCTTTCACAGCCACTTGACCACTATGACAAAATCACTGATGCATTAGAAGAAAACAGAATGCAGATGTGGTATACACGGACTTGGCAAAAGCATCTGATAAATGTGACCATGGAGTGATAGCCCACAAAATGAGATAACTAGAAATAGTAAGTAAAGTTGGGCAATGGACATTCAGTTTTCTGTCAAATAGAATGCAAAGAGTAACAGCCAATCAAATAAAATCTAGTCCAATTGCAGTTAAAAGCTCTGTTACCTCAGGGCATATTCCTTGCATCACTGCTTTTCCTTATTCTCATGTAAGGTATAGACAAATACAAGTCACAGCTTCGTGTCATCTGCAAAAGATGACAGTACTCGTCTAGAAAGGAGTTTTCCTATCACCCCCCCTTTCTCCTCGTACAAGTTTGATATGGATTCAACTTCTCCCAGGTACGGTTCTGGTTTCTTTTGGGTTCCTCGGTTCCCTCTTTTTGGAGGATTTTGGCTTCCACATCCAACAGAGGGATGTGCTGGAGGCCCTCGCGGCTTATCTCCTGCAAGACCTGGATTTTGCCTTGATTATTGACCCTTCTTGTGAGTTTGGCTCCTCTTTTTCTTTACTGGGTCTGTTATGAGGTGCCGGAGTCTTCCTGGTTGGCAGACTGCCCTTTCTGTTCGTTTAGGGCTTGGCATTCGTTCTGTAGGACTCAAACGCTTGAATGGCGGGAGTTGACTACATTCGTTCAGGTTTTCTTTGGGTGGGGGGGGGGGCAATTTTAAGCACATTGATGTGTGCTTGTTTGTCTCTGTGCTTCCTCGTGATACCAGCCAAGTTCAGCTTCACGTGCAGGTTCCCTTCCTTTCGGCGTCCCTGGTGGCCGAGGATTTGTGCAACCATGGGCATTTGACTTCGGTCTTGCTTTTCTTTTCCCTGCTGGAGCTGTCTTTGGACTGGGTCGAGGAGGATGTGGAGGAGCTGGGTCCAAGACCGGCGTCCAGTACACTTGTCCCGCGGCTCGGGTGCCAGCTGCCTTGAAGAAATTGTCTTTGTTCTTTGCTTCATGCCTCGTGTGCCGGCAGGTGGTGCTTGTCCACTCTTTGGAATCTGCTTTGGCCCTGGCTCTTAGATTTTTGCCCTCTTTTTGTCTGTTGCTGTTTGCCGAGTCTGCGGTGGTGAATTTTCTGCAGGTGGCTTTGTCTATAGTGGCTGGCTCGTGTCCGATTTGTTGGTTCTCTTTGGGGAGGGGGGGAGGTCCTGCCCGGAAGGGTTGTGCCAGGGCTAGGGGTTCCTTTGGTCGTCGTAAGCTAGTTGTGCAGTCTGGCTCTCTTAAGGGTCATCGGCCCTTTCATGGTTTCCCCCTGTCAACGGGGTGGGGCTCGTGGTGTTTGCTCTCACCTGGTCTCACGTTTCATAGGAGTTTTAGGTCGTTTCCTCTAGCCTGCGGTGGCATTGGGTGGCTTTTCCTCCTTCTGGGGGATCAGAGCTAGCAGGGCAGGCCTCTTCCCATGTGCTGTTGGGTCATCCTGGAGTGGGTTTGCTTGGCCGTGTTCAAAACGACAGCATCCCTCAGGTGGGTTTCCTGCCCGTTTCCTGTTCCAAAAAGGGTCTATGTGGACCTGTGGTTCATCCTGTCTGAACCCCTGGGTCTTTTGCCCAGCCTTTTGGGTGACAACTCTGTCCCAGGTTTGGTTGCTTTTTGAACCGGGTGCTTGGATGGTGTCCCTGGACCTTCGGAATGCTATTGGCACGTCCTGATTCATCCAGGGTTCAGGGTATGGTTCAGTTTTGTTGTGGGACTTAACACTTTCATTGCCTTCCATTTGGGTTGAATTTGGCTCCTTGCGTGTGCACATGCCTTACTTGGGTCTTGGGGACCCTTTTGTGTCTGTTAAGGGTTCGTGTTCTGACTTATCTCAACGACTGGCTGGTCTGGGCTCCCAGCCAGTCTGCGTGTCTGCTCGCCATGGATTTAGTTCTTTCCCAGCTTGCCGAGTTCGGGTTCTTGGGGAACTGGAGGAAATCCCATTTGACTCTCTCGAGTTCGGACTTGGCTAGGTCTTGTGTGGGACTCTTGGACCGCCTCCTTGTTTCTCCCTCCTGCAGCATAGCTGCGGCTGCTGTCCTGCCTTTGGCTATTTTTGGGAGAGCACCCGAGTCATGCGTCAGTTGTTCGAGTAGCTGTGCAGACGTCTGAACTATGCTGTGCTGGTCTACCCATCGGGTCGGATCTGGCTTCGGCGGCTGTTCTGGTTCCTTCGGGGACATCCCTTCCGCTGCTTTCACGATTGCTGGGTTTGGATCCCGTGGGGCCTTGTGTTGCCAGCTTCCTCTTCGGATTTTATCGGGGTTCAGTGCCGTGGCACCTAACTGAGCCCTCGCGCGATGTATTCACGGACGTGTTGTCTCTTGGCTGGGGTTTTGTAACCAGTGCTCACCAATCCGGCCAGTGGCGATGGGGGTCAGTATATCTGTAGGGCTCACAGCACGGTGCGGGAGTTCGCGGCGTTGTGGTATTCTCTTCGTAGGGTTCAAGTCGCTTACGGATCGACGATTCGGCTCCATTTGGACTGCTCCCCAGTGGTTCATTGCCTGAACTGAGGAGAGCGTCATGCTTGTTTGGTTGTTTTCTTATTGGGAGTTCTGTTTGCTAGTATGACCTAGTAATGGTCATTACAAATGAGGTCGTTACATTATGGCACCTCTACTCTTCATTGGTTCAATTCTGCATTTCCTTCCTTATTATTCTGTCCAGTATGTTATTTTACTGTGGAAATCTGTTTTTCAAACTGAAGAAAGAGTTCTAGCTTTTTGAAAAGCTTTTTGAATCGGTCTCGGGATAATTTGTTACTGTTACACATGTTAGCATTATTTCATATCTTGAGGTTATCTTGAGAGGATTTCGGGGCTTTAGTGTCCCCGCGGCCCGGTCCTCGACCAGGCCTCCACCCCCAGGAAGCAGCCTGTGACAGCTGACTAACTCCCATGTACCTATTTACTGCTAGGAAATAGGGGCAGCAGGGTGAAAGAAACTCTGCCCATTGTTTCTTGCCGGCGCCCGGGATCGAACCCGGAACCACAGGATCATGCGTCCAGTGTTCTGTCCACTCAGCTGCCGGCTCCACCATATTCTGAAATATTCTGGCTATGGATGCTTTTTTGCAAGCAAACTTTATCTAATTACTGTATTATAATTTTGTGATTTCAGATTTAAAATCTCCCTCCTGGTGGAGTTATTAGCGGAGGTAATAGTGGAGGATCGAACAACAGTAATAGTGTGGGCAGTTGTGCAGGGTCAAATAACAGCACATCTTCAGGTTTCCAGTCTGGTGGTGGCAGCTCCACTACACAAAGGTAGGCAGTTGTTTGTATTTATCTGACTGTCTCGTGCTCGGATTTGCAGCCCGTCCTCCGAATAGACTGTTTTAATACTAAATGTAATAAGTTCAATCCTGACTATTGGCATAGTACACAATACACTTAATCGCCAGTATCGCACCAAAATATTGTGAATATTAGAGTTTACCTGAAAATCTGTATAAAAAAACCATGACCTAACCTTGGGAGTGTAGAATGACAAGCATGTAAATAGCATTTATTGCTTCTTGATACAATTAGTACTTAATCTATAGCTATATGATATTACAATTTTATAAAATGAATAAAACAAAACTAAAGTCTTTCAATAAATTATAAAGTAACTCAGGATACAGTATTTTCAAATCTTGTATAAAATCTCTATTGATTAATAAAACTGAAAAAGAAATTCTTTATATTTAAAACTTGTGTATATAGAATTGAACATGAAAACTTCAACCTAAAAAGTTTGAGTGTATTAACACAAAATTAGTAGAATATATGGGGAGGTAAATGTAACAGCACAATTAAGTGTATTTATGTACTATGCAGACAGTGAGGAATGTACTTATTACAGTTAGTATTAAAATG
>WNGS01006636.1:3270557-3284748 GCA_020271785.1 Procambarus virginalis
AGGGCCATATATGGTGCAAGCATATGGGCAGTTGAAGGTTTGAAATGGGTAGTTGAAGGGTTAAATTTTCACCTAAAAGAAATTGGGGAACTGACTGAAAGCAGATTGGCAGATCGTGTTCCAGGGAAAAACTGGTATCTTCTTGAGGTTATCTTGAGATGATTTCGGGCTTTTAGTGTCCCATCGGCCCGGTCTTAGACCAGGCCTCCACCCCCAGGAAGCAGCCCATGACAGCCGACTAACTCCCAGGTACCTATTTACTGCTAGGTAACAGGGGCATAGGGTGAAAGAAACTCTGGCCATTGTTTCTCGCCGGCGCCTGGGATTGAACCCGGGACCACAGGATCACAAGTCCAAAGTCCAGTGTGCTGTCCGCTCGGCCAACCGGCTCCCGGTAGGGTAAGGTTTAAGATAAGCTATGGAAGGGAGAGCTCTAAGCCAGATAACAGGAGTCAGGAGTTATCTGCTCATGTACACAATTAAATATTAAGTACTGTATTAAGATTATGGTATCAGTCTTTTTATAATATGATCATCAGCTAATAAGACAGACAAGTATTGGTCAAAATACTGGTATCAATATGCCTTTAGAATTTTCTTATCTTTCTGTAAGCAAAATAATTGTAAGGTGAATAAATACCATCATTATAATGAAGCAGATTTTAGGAAACAGTGAAGTTATTCATTATTTATTTATATATATATGTATATAGACAATATAATTATGGGAAGGTAATTAAAAGTGTGCAACACATTTATAAGGAGCAGGAACATATTAGGGCAGTGCTTGTATGGTTTGCTTCCTCTATTATGTTCACATGTTGCTCAGAATGTGACATGTATATTGTGGCCTAATATATGGCTCAGTTATAGCTTAGTCCAACTTCTACATATTGAAATATGAACTGAAATGATTGTCCAAAACTGTTACCACCAAAGAGCCCAGTATGTCTACAAGATGAACCACACGAGCACTGCTCTACATATCCACAAGAATAAACATTTAATTCAACTCTGTCAAAATCAACATTTGTGTCAGTGGAAGCTATTCACCAGAAACTGAACATAACATACTGTATTCCAATATGCGTAGCTTTCATATTTCACAGAGAGAATTGAACACAATACACTTAATTATAAACATTTTGTAATATATTCTGCATTAATAATAATAAAAGTAATAATATGATGATGAACCATGAAAATGAAACATTATGAAAGACTTCTTAATTTACTCAAGAAAGTAATTCGACATTACTTTCAGCTTTCAAATTTTGGATGTACATTTTGAATCTCTACATTTCTTATGGTTACAAATACACAGCACATCCCCTGCTTTTTAAGTTATCACTTGGATTAGCACTGTCAAGTGCATCAAGGCAAGTATCACCTGCATGAATGCATGACATTAAGAAGACAAATATTCCAACAACTTGCTACTCGCTCTTGGCAGCCTTTGCACCAGGCACCCAAAGCCCCGAATCAACGCAGCGCTTCATGTGATAAGTTGCTTCTTCCGGATCCATCTTTTCTATTGTCTTTTGCAGCAACTCTACATTTTGACTTTCAAAACATTTCTGCAGCTCCTGAAAAAATAAAAATACAGTACTTGTAAAGATGATTTTATACAGTTTCCATAGAAGTGAGCACAAGCCTAAGATTTCCAGTTATCCAACAAATTATTTATATGATAATTTCTTAGTGAAACCTGCATTAGATAAAACTATTTGTGGTCAACTTTAGCTAAATTGCTTCAATGGCTATAGTTAAAAAACTTGTAACTATGACACAGAAATGGAATAATTGTAAAGGAGGGTCATCCACTCTGCAACTATAATAGAAACAGTTAAGGGAAAAAATAACAAGTACAGAGGAAAGGTTGCTAAACAGCCCAAATGGAGTACAATACTGCATTTAAATGGTGATGGTTGTACACAAGTTGGAGTGTTTTCACATAACCTAACTTCATCCTTGAGCTCAGTAAGCTACTAAGCAATTAAGACTGCAATTTATAACCTATTTCACCAAGTGAGACTAACTGCTTCAGCTTCCTACAGGGTTCTCATACTCCCTTCACAAAACTACACGACGACGACTCATCTGTGTGAAATACAATTGATAATGTGACAACTACAGTGCTTGAGAGATACTTCCAGCAAAGTGAAACTCACCTCAGGCAAGGTCTCCAAAACCTCGAGGGGATCGAGCCCACCCGGACCAAGTCTAGCTTGCCGTTCTTCCTCTTCTGCTTCCTTTAGCAGCTCCTCCACATTCTGTGCAGCACGCTTACTCACGCGCTCTTTGAAGCCGTCCAGTTCATCGGTGAAGGCTTTTTTGTATTCTTGTTCAGCTTGCTGTATTCTGTAAACATATATAAAGAATGTAGCAAAATAATGGAATAAACAATCTAAACCATTTTATTGTAGTACAGTAGATTCATGCCCCAACAAACCCTGCTACAGCAAAATCCAAAGAAATCCACACATACTTAAGTTCAAAATTGTTCTTAATAATAACAAATATTCAGACTAAAGCAAATTATATGCATAAGCTGTTATGGTAACAGTCCATCAAGGTCTGTCCAGGTTAACAGCTACCTAAATCAAAATGGATATATTCAATATTGTTACAGATCATGCAAATTTTAAAACTGAAATACAACAAATTCTGCAAATTATATTATCAAACAATAATGCTACTTGTGGAACAGTAAAACACCTGATTATCTGTCTGGTCTGATGGTATGTTACAGCTCCTCCTGAGGTGGTGGGATCATAGCAGTCCCAGTGGTGCAGTGGTAACACACTAGCCCTGTGCTTCATGAGCGATTGGGCCTGGGTTCGTATCCTGGCCGGGAAGGATTGATATGGCAACAAGCCTTAACAGCCTCTGTTCACCCAGCAGTGAATGGGCACCTGGTTGTTAAATGATTTGGCCGGTCGTATTACGGGGACATTTAAGAGGAAAGACCTGTACTCACCTAGTTGGCCAAAACACTGTGTGCTAGTGCTCTTTACAAGAATGTAAGAACTCTTGTATATATATAAATAAATAAAAAAAAATTACAGAGCAACTGAGTGGTAGGCAGCAAAAAGGTAGGCAATAACTTGTACATACTTACTTTAGTACTAAAGATTTGGGCGAATTAGGTATAAAATTTACTTTGAAGTTAATATTTTTGGGAGTGTGGAATGGATTAATTCAATTTACATTATTTCTTATGAGAAAATTCGCTTCGGTTTACAAATTTTTGGGTTACGAATTATCTCTGGAAACGGATTAAATTCGTGAATGTAGGGGCCACTGTACAAGGTTTTTGTAGCATTCATTTGGTGGCTCTCTGAGCAACCATTTATCATACATTATTGATGACTTATTGGCATATGGAAGACAGTGAGGAGAGGGGCAGAAGGAGAGGTGTTAGTGTTTGGAAGGGGAGTCCCCTTCCATTATAACATCAGGCAGTGATGACTTCTCTGGGGTACTCCCTCGCCTATGTTTTGCAGGCATACCACTAGAACCTGGTTGTGGCTCACTGCTTGCTTGTCTTGCTAAGAATCTGTCTAAAGACACTTGCTTTTCCCAACAATTTAACACTTGTCTGTAGTGAGACATCACATTGTCATTTAAAAGGTCAATTCAATGGCCTACTACAGCTTTATCTGGAGGAGTTTTTTTCAACAAAACTCTGCAGTTCTTCCCATACTTCACACATTTTTCGTGGTGAGGAAAGGACATTCTCTACTGCCTCTACTCACAACTATTTTCTTAGGTTAAACCTTACCACTGACTTTCTTAGGACCCATGGCGAGATATATAATACATACTGTAATTACTTTATGTTCAAATACCTAAAAATTAAAAAAACACAGAAATTCTTCACAAAGAATTCAGGCACGATTGTCACTAGGTGGGAGGACTGGTAAACTGAGGCGCGGTTGCTGTGCCACCACGTACTAGGTTGACCACACACATATCAACTGACTACGTTACCCGAGACAAAGTTTGTAAACCAATTCGGATTTTACGGAGAAATTGGGCTCGTAACCTGAAAAGTTCATAAAAAGGGGATTTCGTAAGCCGGGGTGTCACTGTATTGCATTTTAAATAACACTTATACCAATTTGCATTAAAACTGGTAATTTTATTTGCATTTCAATAAAATATTTGAACACCATCTAGGAAGAGATGCTAATGGAAGGAAAATGGTTGAAAAAGTTCATCACAATTCCTAATTCCATTCTATATAAGCCAAATGATAACAAAAACAAAGCTATACCTGTATGAACAAAGATGGTTATAATCACAGCTTTCAAAAAGGTTAACAATATCTCACAATGGTATTTATTTCTTGAGGTTATCTTGAGATGATTTCGGGGCGTGTCCCGGTCCTCGACCAGGCCTCCACCCCCAGGAAGCAGCCCGTGACAGCTGACTAACACCCAGGTACCTATTTTACTGCTAGGTAACAGGGGCATAGGGTGAAAGAAACTCTGCCCATTGTTTCTCGCCGGCGCCTGCGATCGAACCCAGGACCACAGGATCACAAGTCCAGCGTTCTGTCCGCTCGGCCGACCGGCTCCCTACATTTCTTACATGGTACAAATAAAATGAAGAGTGATGTTACCTATGGAAGAATGCAGATATGCAGGACCGTGGGTCCCTTTCCAATTGTTTGGCCAGCTCCAGAATGAACTGCATGCAGATGGTTTGGTGAGCCACATGCGACATAAGCTCATGCTTCTCCTCCATCTCCAGGTTGATGCACCACACCACCAGGTAGTTAGCAGTGTCCTCGCACGCTAGCTCTGTGTGTTCCTGTATCAACACAATGCTATCACAGTTACAAACTTTATTTCTTACAACCTACACAAATTGATATAATTATAGATGGACTGAACAGGTGTACAACAATGTAAACCAAATTCACATTTTTAGACAAACTCAATAACATTTAGCTTTAAATCTGAATGTGGAATATATTAATAAAGCAATGTGTACAGTACTAAACCATTATAGCAGTAATATTTCATATCACACTTTTCATAAGTTTAATTACACTATAAACCAAAATATAATAAAAGCTGAAATTGGTTTTGCATGTCCTAACTATTTGTTGAATTTGTGTGTTCTTGTTCCAATTGAGCTCTTAGATACTACAATTAAAATTTCTTAAGTGTAACTGAACATTCATACAATGTCTTTTACTGTACAGCCAAAATTTATCTCCTGTTTACTAATGCTGCCACCCTGGTCTTGCTCACCCCTCCACCTCTCATATCTTCCTTCTATCTCAGACAGTGCAATATTAAGGAAAGACAAAAGTGTGCTAAAAAAAAAAAAATACTAATGCCCCTCCTGCACTATCCTGGTCTCTGGTTCATCTCGTCTTTTTTCTGGGTTTCCCTTTGGTTTAGGACTACTACTTTTTCACCTCCGGCACTTCTTTGGCTGGAGGTGCATAATTTGTAGAGTCCAGTGACAATTCTTCGCTGCTGCCTTCGTTCCACTGATTCTGCCTCTGTGGATACTTTGGGAGTTGATCCTGTCTCCTTTGTTTCCTATTCCAAGGCTTGTATTTCTCAGTGTTATTAAACCTAGTTAATAACCTATACTCATGCCCATGATGTTGGGAAATATGGTGAACTTGCAGTCTGTCTTTGCCAACAGGTCTGTGTTGTCTTGGGCATGAGGTTCTAGACCTGAACTGGAGCCAAGAGATTTCTAGTCCTATCCTGTAGCCAAGAGGTTCTAGAATTGTCCTGGAGCCATGAGTTTCTTACATCAATAAGTAACCAAGTGGCATAACTTAGATATAATAAACAATCACCCAGTCTTTAAAACTGAACCAACTTAGCATATTTATCAAACAAGGTTAATTTATTTAGTTCAAATCAGTTAACAACTCTATCACATTGCCATGACTGTCACACTAGTTAATGAACTAGAATGTTAAAACATACATAACCTGTTTCTTACTTTAACAGTTAACTCACCATAAGGAACCGGCGAGAGTCGTCAAAGTTCCTAAACATCCCATATTTTTAATATTGGCTTCATTCTTCTTAACAAACTCTTCATGCGCTTCTCCCTCTCTTCCTCACTCAGGTTATCAGTATTCTTGTTACTAAGTTTATTAATAACAGTTTTGCTAAAACCATCAGAGCTGATTGTGTCCACATTCCAAGGTTCCAGCTGGAAAAAAAATGGCTATTACTGTACTGTGTTAATAAAAATGCCAGTGTTCCTGGTTAGTGGAACTAAAACACAGTAACCATGGTGATATAGTATTAATGATGATAGTGAAAAATGTGGTGATGGCATGATGGCAGCACTAATGGAACAATGTGTAAGAAGTTAACATTGATGGAACTTTTACTTGTATTTCATAGAAACGAATAATATATATATACATGTACTGTATATATATAAAATTATAATGTTATATATAGCATTAAACAGGAGCCCAGTTCAGCTGCACAAAAAGTAACACTGCAAGGCCCAGCAAGGATTCAAGAAACTTAAGTGAATTGCAGAATCTAAGGAACAGAGATAAAATTGCACCACTCACAGGCATCCAGTAATGCTCCCCAGAAAGTACCAAGGAGAGAAAATACTGAACCGGGCAGAAAGAAATGCCTGAACCCCTATCTTGGGGGAAGGGCATCCCCAAAATAAGCCTTGGTGATACTACAGCCTGAGCACACAAGTGGCTTCCACTACCAGTGGATCTTGTAGAGGAGCAAAGCCTATGCACTGCCCAGGGCAAGGCTCTGAGACAAGCCTCAGGGAAGAAAACTCTGGTTGAAGGCAGAGATAATGCTAATGGCAGCCAAGAAAGAGCACTCTGGTGTCATGCAGCCATACCAAACAGCAAATGCTTGAACACACCAAGTGAAGCCCTAAACATGCATGTGAAACCAAAGGTATGATTGAAGCACAGGCCCCAACACTGGATACTGTCTGAAGACAAATGGGAAATATATTGGAGACTCTGGGCCCAGTAGAATTGTACGGAACTGTACAGAACAACACCAGGTGCGTTAGTGCTAAAGGAACCGCCATCATGTGGCGAGTGTGCACTATGAACTTGGGGCCAGATTCACGAATCAGTTACGCAAGCACTTACGAACCTTTACATTTTTTCTCATTTTTGGTGGCTTTGTTTACAAATATTAAACAGTTAATGAGCTCCGAAGTACCAGGAGGTTGTTTATAACAATAACAACAGTTGACCGAGAAGATTTCATGCTCGCAAACTGTTTAATAAATGAAACCAAAGCCGTCAAAGATTGAGGAAAGATGTACACGTTCGTAAGTACTGTACTTTCATAACTGCTTCATGAATCTAGCCCCAGGGCTTTAATCCAATTAACAATAGTTCACAAAGTTTGGATCATCATTGCATATGTGATCCATGCAGTTGTCTGATTCAATGCCTGCTACCTTTCTGGTGAAGTTGGGTACTATGGTGGTCCTAGATCCCCAGACTCCCATTCCCTCTTCCGAGTGAACCAGATTCTGGTACCGGTCTTTGGTAGGCAGTTTTGAATCGACAAGAGCCCATTGTGGTGCCCAGGGTGGACAAGTACATCAGTGTGAAGCTCAAGGAGATACCAAGAGAACCCATCCAGAAATGGGCCCTCTTGGTAAAATGGAGATGGATTTTATTTGTTTAAACTATCAATAGTAAAAAGACTAAATTTTAAATTAAAAATTATACAAACAAATGGAAATACAAATGGGAATAAACAAATAGAAATACTTCATGAGCAGAATGGTAGATGGTTGGAATAGGCTCCAAGATGAGGTAGAGTGAGCCAAGGAGGAAGGCAGTATGCCAAGATCAAGCAGGGAATACTGGGTAAATGGGTTGATGGGTTAGACATAACAAGAGCCTGCCTGATGAGAACCACCAGGAAAGCCTGGCCTTAGGCAAAGCTGGAAAAGTAGACTAACTCTCAAAACTAGTACAGGTAAACCAGTATACATTGCCTCCAACTCCAAGGCTCACTACACTCATGTAATAAAAATACATGTCATTTGTACCTTTTCTTTTTTCTCAATTTCATTCTGTTTATTGACTAACTGCTCCCCTTTCTTCTCCAGCTCAGACAGCGCCTGTTTTAATTTAGTCATATCTGTGCTCTCGGCCACTGCCGGTGACTTCAGCTTTTCTTTTAGGCTCTCCACCTGCTTTTCATATCTGAAAAGATTATTCCAATTAAATACAAGTGCATTTGTTGGCGTGAAAAGGAGTCAACAATACAATTTTCAATATTCCATTACTATAACAACTTTGTGTTTCATAATATATAGTATTATATCGTAATATAAGGTGTATCACCAGATAAGGACACAAAAAATAAATAAATATTTTTCAATCACGGCCCAAAGAATATGCCTTCAGAGAATAAGTTGACTAAAACCTTGGATTGCCTATAAGCACAGGCAAGAAAAATAATATATCAAGAATTTCAACAAAACCTTGTAGATCTGAGAAAAAGTGTAACTTACACTAGCTATTCCACTACCACTCTACCATACAAGAATAGCCACATATCTATGGGTCAAACAATAAAATCCGCAGATTCGTAGATGTTACTACTGCTCAGCTTAGACTGTTGTAATTATCTCCGAGAGTTTGCATTACCTGCTACTGTAGACCTGACGAAATGTAAACTGTGCCAGCAACATTATTCACACACCATGTGTCACTATGTCATGGAACACAAAAAACTTGAAAGAATTTAGATACAGTATAACTATCACAAACATTCAAGGTGTCTAAGTATTTCATTCAAAATGAAGTACAGTACTACCAGAAATCTTAGTAAAGTATTCCAAGTTTTCCTACTGTAGATACAGAGGAACCTCGGTTAACGAATTTAATCCGTTCCGGCAGAGCTCGTCATGTGAAATGCTCGTCTTGCGAAATGAATTTCCCCATTTAAAATAATGGAAATACAATTAATCCGTTCCACTCCCGAAAAACATTAATATGAAATTTTATAGCACAAACGATAGCTTCAGAGACACTATCACCATGTAGTTGCCTTTCATTCATCCAGACCAACAGCAGCTTTTCAACATCTAGAAGGTTTGGACACTGCTTGGCAACCTTGGTAACTCCTTTAGCTACATAAAGCTTCTTAAATTCTTCCTTCCTCTTAAAGATGGTGCAGATTGTTGATGAGGACCTGCCATACTCCCTGGCGAGATCAGTCACACGGACACCATGCTCGTCTTTTGCTATGATTTCCTTCTTCAAACCTACAGTAATTGTGTCTTTCTTCCTCTTGACAACACTGTCTTTAGCATGCAGCTTCTTTGGCAACATCGTGGGTTACAAATTGTAGTCACAAAAAACTAAGCACAAATAAATGCAGAGGGATGCTTATCCTATGCGATAAAACAACAACACTGTCGTCAGAGGCATCTGAGAATTTGCGAGAACAAGGGGGAACGCTAGGAAGCACCACATGGTTTTCTCGTTAACCGAGCGGAAGCTGTCAATCGAAACAAATTTTGTGCGAGTTAGCTCACTCGTTACCCAAAACGATTGTAGATGGGGGTGTTCGTCACCCAAGGTTCCTCTGTAGTGCATGCTCGATTGCTCGTGATTGAAAATGTTCCACCACCGCCCATTGGATGGGTACAGGGTGCAATACGAGTAAATGAAATGTAACAAAGTTACTGCAAATGTACATTGCTTAACCTAAAGATTATTGGAATCTGATACTTGATTCTGCCACTCACAAACACAATGACTTTGGGGTCCATAATACTGGACACTAATTAAATTAAGTCTCGCTCATTGTGTTAGGATCTCTTGGGGTTAAGGTGATAACCGCTTGATGAACTGTTGATGTATATGATGATAATATACGTGACATCAATGCTGTAACTTACTTAGATAAACAAATGTTGGAATTCAGTTCCTGAGCCTCTAAATGTTGTGTCAAAGTGTGAATGACTTTAACTATAACTGATGGCTAATAGTAGTAGTCGAGTATGATTAATATAATTAACCAAAGTTTGAGAGGGAACAGTGGTTAGTGACAAGTGATGAAAATGTAGTTTACAATTACTGTACAATATTCAAATTAATAAATTATGCCTGTTTTCAGTGCCTTTTGCTGAAACTATATGCTATATGGACCATGCTTAAATGGAATGAATACGAGCTGGAGGAGATCCACACCCAGTGAGAGATCATCTGGGGTATCTTAACTTTATGGGTTACTTTGGATTTTTGCAGCTTAGTGGTTAGGTACTATACCAAGTTGCAGAGTACCATTTTGTCTATGGGAAACCACTGTAGTCGGTTACCTTGGGAAAACCAACTTGCTTACATGCAATTTTTTCTGCTCATGAGGCTTAGCCCCAGTCAGAAGGATGGAATTAGTCGCAGTTAATTATGAGTTTTATCTAGATAAACATGGATTACTCAATTCCAGTGTTTTAGTTTATTTGGTGAACAGAGGTACAAATCCGATCAACTGGGTGCCCAAAGATAGTCTGGTGAAGATGTTGGGACCAGGAAGACTAAACAGTTGAGTTCGAAAGTGGTACAAGAGTCCCTCCACACCAAACCCAGTTAAATCTAGAACTCAGGATAGGTGGGGACAAACCACAAGTAGTTACAACAATCTAGGAAAATGTGCAGGCGAGGAGTCACAATAATGTGGTTGAAATATGTTGACCGAACCACACACTAGAAAGTGAAGGAACGACGACGTTTCCGTCCGTCCTGGACCAAGTCTCACAATCGACTTGAGAATGGTTCAGGATGGACCGAAACATCGTCGTCCCTTCACTTTCTAGTGTGTGGTTTGGTCAACATATAGGAAAACATATTCAAAAGCGCCTGGCAAATATATTGACATAGCGGTCAGTCAGAATGTGGGAGGGGGGTAAAGAGGGCTCTACTGATAACAGATCCAAAATAAAGTGAAGCACCTGAGTAACTCACCTGAGCATGGAAAGAGAAGGTCCGCAAGGCACAATGGAGTAGATGACTGAACTTACCTGTCCTTAAGACAATGGAGAGGGAGGAGGTGCGGGGAAGAGGGGGAATAACACCATTAAGATCTTGAGATACCACTCAAAACACCCAGGCAACCTGAGACCAGGAGCTCAAACTGTGATGCCTGATTATGCCAGCATTATGCCATACCACAAAAGGGTTGGCAGGAAAACTTTGCTGACTAGCAAATCTGGGCAAATACTGTAAACAGCCACAAAGCGGTGCTACAGTGTGCACAGGTGGACCCTGAACTGTTGATGTATATGATGATAATATACGTGACATCAATGCATGGAAGGACGTGCTCAGGTACGAGCAAATAATGGCATCAGTGTTTACTGTAAAACGCTTCTAGAAGCACTTAGACAACCAACTCACCAGAAACCCTACCTCATTCACGAATCGGTTACATTGGCACCAGACTGGCACAAATGTGGGACCGAAGTCACTTGGTCTAATATTTCAGCTATGCGCAGTGACTGAAATATACCCCTGTTGTGGTTAAATCCCAGAACATTACAAAATAATGCAGAATACAGTATTACAATACATTATTCTAAATTCAGCTACATATATTAGGTAAATATATGTATCTACACATTTTGGTTAATAGTCATGCAAAAGTCTCTCCCTCAAGTAATGCCCAGTACTGTACCAGTTTAGCCCAATGATGTCATCAAGTGTTTTTACATTGTTGTATCTACTTATAGCTAATATATTATTACAGTCATTATCATTACACTGTACTGTACATCATTATAGCTAAATATATTATTGTAGGCAACTCCCCAGTACTAAATACAGTACAAAGTGGGTTACTGTTGTTAACTTTTAGCTTCAACTGGATATTACTATGCTTACACCTCTCTTTCCTTTTTAACACGCTCAAGTTCTTTCTCTTTTTCTGCCATACGCTCCAGCCGGGCTTGGTGACGCCATCGAAAGAGAGACGGAGTGTCAATGTTGGGATGAGTATCATCCTCATCATCTGAAATCTGAGAAATATATAGACTTTATTAATAAATTAAGAGTGCATGCAAATTGGAAAAAATTAAATTTACTAATTTCAATTTTAACTGGAAAATAAGAAAGCATACACAGATGCTCATAATAATTTGTAAAATAAATGTAAAGTACTGTACTATAAGGTACATATATTCTTAATAACCATTACACAACTATTATACTAATTTGCTTCAGAAAAAAACAGCATTGAATGTAATGAAACACAAAATTCTGGGTGAGCCCCGAAGGTTCCCCTGCAGCTACTATCACCAATAGTATACTATCTACTGGGTAGCATCAGCCATGGAGTCCTATCTGGCCTACCGGGGACCGAGAGCCAGAACCCAGCCTTCTCACAGAGGCACAGGGAGCAGTACCATTTATTTATTTGTTTATTTATGCTACCATCAGGAAAGGCACCCAAAAATTCAGAGAGACAAAGCAAACCACAGCTGGCTATAATGGAGACTGTAGCATTGAGAAATGCCAGAAGTGGTTTTATTTCCCCCAACAATGCAAACAAACAATTGAAAAGTTTCAAAACAAGCACCAGTTCACTTGCCCCCACATTCCCCCTGATTGTTAAGGGAAAGGGAAGGGAGGGGGGATCACGGTCAGCTAGTGACAAAGCCCTCAGTTCTATGGTAGATGTGAGAAACAGCCCCCCCCCCCTTCCCCAACAACCAGGAGGAGGGGAGGGAGGTAGATCATCAGAGAAACGTGGACTGGTTGGGAACCCCCAACCAGCCACTCGTCGAGGTAGACCTAAACCCGAACACCAACAACTGAAGATGGGGTGTGATGACTTGAGCCAAGCGTATGAATATGCATGAAGCCACATTGGGCTCAAAGGGAAGAACCTGAAAGTGGTACACCTGACACCCCACAACAAAGCCCAATCCGTGAACCTCAGATGTATTGGGACATGCCATTAAGTATCCCAGAGATCCAGGGAAATCATCCAAGAGGCCACCTCAAGAATAAGAGAGACCTAGGACAATGTGGTCATCCAAAAGGAGGGACAAGGAATGAGCTGATTAATCCCTGAAAAATTGAGGATGAATTGAAGCACCTGAGAATGCCATTTTGAGACCAGAAAAAGGCAGGAGACCCACCAAAGGGGCAAAGTCATCTTGATCATGCTGACTTTACCAACTCCATGATGACCCTACGAAGACAAGGAAAGGAAGCCTGCCCGGAAAGACCCGACCCCATGAATTGGTGAGGGAGGGCCCAACCAACTCCACTACCTGCCTCCCATCCTCACTACCCCATCAATGGGGCTAACTGGATAAGGGCTAGCAAGAACCCATAGAGCCTTCCTTCTGAGCAGAGTACAGTGCTGCCCAGACAGAGAAGAACCAGCATGGGGAGGCACTTGTGACCTGGCCACTGGCTCCACAGATGGCCTACTCTAACCAGAAGAGAGCAAAGCCCCAGCCTTACTCAACGGCCTCAAAGATCGAGACCAGAAGCCCCAAATAAAAAGGAAGCAGTGATCGGATGGCAGGCAGTTGCTGTTGAGGTCATAAAGTGCATAACAATATCTTGCAGGAAGACGGGTGGGCAAAATGGAGAGAGAGAAACAATAGAGCAAGGACCCACAGCGAGTCGAGAGACTGAGCCAACACAGCCACCCGACTCGTGAGGCAGGCAGCGAAGAAAGTGGCAAGTGCCTCCCAGAGCATAGGACCATAACACTCAGGAAGAACAGCTGACGCCACAACAGCAGATAAAAAACCCTGCAAGAAAAGCCCTGCCGAACACGTCATTCTCCAAGAGTCAATCACTATGAAGCTCAAGGAGGGAAAGGAAGTGTACGAATGAACCCAAATGCTAACAGAGGAGAAGGTCCTCTGCCACCTGCCAGACATTACAGCAAATGCCGCACCCTGCCGAATAGAGACAGGAAACCCAAGGAACCCAAGCCACCCTGAGCGAGGACCCCCACAACCAAAGAAGGCCTCCAAGGAAGCGACCCCCAAACACTCCAGGGAAAGGATCATGAAGTGTAAGGGCAGCACTTGGGCGGACACAGGGAAGACAACTGTGCACATGCAGCTCCACGAACACTAAAGCCCAGGCTCACGCTACACTGAACAGTGTAAAGCCAACACTGGCTCTTTAACTGGAGGAGGAGAACAGAGCCAAGTGAGA
>WNGS01006636.1:3330995-3350153 GCA_020271785.1 Procambarus virginalis
GTCTTCTCAATAGTTTGCAGTCACCATTGCAATAGTCTGTTCCATCTCCATATGGTTTGCTCCTCTTGCATTGGGCAGCGATGGGCAGAGGCCTCCCTTCCATCTTTATCACAACTCTTTTCATCCAATGGGTTGGGTTTGGTGGTAATCTTGATTTCGGGGCTTTGTGTCCCCGCGCCCGGCCCTTGACTGGGGTTCCTGTTTTGTTACGCACCCTCAGGAAGCAGCCCATAGGAGCTAACTCCCAGGTACCCATTTACTGGTAGGTGAACAGGGACATCTGGGTGAAAAAACTGCCAATTTTTTCCACCTCCACCAAGGATTGAACCCAGAACTTCAGGACTATGAATCCCAAGTGCTGTCCACTCAGCTGTCAGGCCCCTAAGTGGATGCCTTTTCCTCCTTTTCTGAGTGTGGTTCTTTCTCAAATGTGCATGCCCAAAGCTGCAGAGTAACTTGCACACTACATTAAGTACAAATAGTATTATCTCGGGTTGAAGTGCCGTCATGTTGGGTGTCCTTAGATATTTATATTTGCCGTCTAGATATTGTGTGTTCTATCATACGATGTCTGGCTATGCTGAGATAAGGGAAGCCTTTTTCATCTTGTGTTTAACCATGGGTGATCACTGCTATCTTAGAAGGTTAAGAAGTGGTATAGGAAGTGACCAACAACCAGGAGTGAGGTCACCCTGACCTCTCATATCCAGGCTAGAAAGAGTGCCATCTCTACACTTCCCAGAGACATCATGTGAACTCTGGGGAGGACCAATCAGGTGATAGGCCAATGAAGAACAAATTTTGATTAGTGCATCCATATAGAGGTTCAGTGAAGCAAACAAGTGATGGTTAAGCTTTGCGTAAACTAGCATACTTTTTTGCTCCTTGTCTTTGCTAGATATCTTCCTCCTCACCCAACTTAGGAATCACATGGTCAAGCAGTACTGACTGCACTGAGTTGTCGAAGCAATAATACAATAATCCGTTTTGTGGTACCAAGACCAGCGGCAATTGAAACGAGATTATTGCAGTGTTTGTGATCACGGCAACACGTGTGTGAATGTCTGCTGGTGTGAACCGACATTAATACATACTATTTAAATTTTTGAAATAACTGGTTTGCATTCGCAGCAACTTACTTCGTAAGTTGCTTCGCAACTAGATGCAAACTTCTGCAACAGATGTGTGGTGGTATCTGTAAGACTTATGAGACTCTAGTTCAAGGTTTGTGCGTAAATTGCTGCTAAAGAGAGTGAGCATGTACAAGTGATTATTCTACACATGTAGATTATATTATGCATGCAGACTGATGTCCAGAGTATCCCCTATTGAAACTCCTGTAAATCCTTTGAAATTGTGGCAGTGATAGGAAGTCTTGTAGTGAAGCATGCTACATATAATTGCAGTGTTAAGATAGGATACTGCATTAGGTTTAAGTATTCATCCGCAGGGCGAGTACAGATCACTTGTCTGCTTACCTTTATGTATGATGCTTTGAAGAGTAAAGAGGAATCCCAAACTATGTACAGTATTTAGGATTGAGCATAATAAATTAGTTACTTTAATTACACATGATTGTATCTGTGAACCCTTCTCCATCATATAAAATCTGTCTTGCCCATCAAGGGAACCATACTCGTGCTAGCACTACATTAATTAAATATTGATGTGAACCAAGTCTAATTCCCTAACAAGTTGAGTTACACAACCAATAATCCTGCAAAAATCACATGAATTCTGCATTTGTTGCTCTAAACACACTACTTGCAGGATAACCCCCGTGAAATGTGCTGTATTGCAAGCAGGAAAAGTATTTTTGGAGCATTCCCAAGCATTCCTCTGCTTCTTTTCTACATAGCTCTTTGATTTTTGTGGGCTGGATGTGGGAATGTACATATTCTTTATCCAGTGGCTTGTGTAGGTAATTCGTACTTCCTACAAGTTTTTTTTTTTTTTTTGCCCTGTCCGTTTTTCCTTTACTAGTCTTTATGTAGTACCGAGATAAATGTGGTTGTTATGTGGTACAATAAAAAGTATTGTACTAGTTTTGTGTGGTTTGCCGATAGTTTTTATTGACTATCCCTTTCTGGTACTCTCCATACCCCACCCACTTCCATGGCAGATGCCTCCCAATTCCTCATTCATGACCGACTCCACCCGTGTTACAATTGCACCTTTAACTAACCTTTTACCAGCATATCATTCCTAGGTTACCTACTCGATCCTGCACTACTCGGCCTACTGCTCCTAATTTCTATAATCTGTTTGGCCTACCCATGTGTCTGGAAACAAAATATTTTTATGTCGTTCTTAATAACCCTACTCCACTGGTGCTGGCACCTGGTAGGCAGGGGGGGGGTGTCAGTGGCCCAGTGCACCTCTAAGGCTGGGACAGCACACAGCTCCAGGAGCAAATGAGAGGCTCCTCACATAAAACAAACAAGGCATGAAATGTGATAACTGATGACTTGCTAAATGTCTCCAACACATGACATCTGGCTCACTCTATATCACAGAACAGTATTTTCAGTCAAATAGGTTAATTGTGGACAAGATTCAGAAGAGGAAATAGATGTGAAAAGCTTTATGTATTTTTATACACTAAAATTTGAAGTAAAGTTTGACAGTGGAAATACAAATACGGTGCTAACAAAATATATCTCAACTTGGTGAGNAAAGCTCGGTCCCCCAAGGTCCTGTACTTGCTCCCGTACTTTTCCTCATCCTCATATCAGATAGGTAAGAATACAAACTATAGTACTGTATCATCTATTGCAGATGATTCTAGAATTGTCACGAGAATAGACAATATGGAGACAAACCTCCGATCTGATGTTCATTGTCTTTCAATGGGCCACAGAAAATAACATAAATATTTAACCCTTAGACCGTGCATGCCATGTTGGGCCCTGGTAGCAAAAAATATTTGAATTGTTTAGAAATAACTTAAAAATGTTAACAAATCTCCAACTTGTTGGCTTCAGTGTCGTGAAAACTATCATCAAAATATTTTTTCTTTTTTTTTTGAGATATATACAAGAGTCGTTACATTCTTGTACAGCCACTAGTACGCATAGCATTTCGGGCAGGTCCCTGGAATACAATCCCGCAGCGAAGAATCGTTTTACAACCAAGTACACATTTGGTTGTAAACTTTGGTTGTAAAATTGTTCAGTCTACTGTTGAGTTAAACAGAGACTACAGTTAAGGATTTGCGCCCAGTAAATCCTCCCCGACCAGGATACGAACCCATGACAAGCGCTCGCGGAACACCAGGCGAGTGTCTGCCACTAACCATGGAGACTGGTATTGATTGATTTTAGACAAATTTTCTAAAAACTAAGAATGTTTTGTTGATAGGAAAATGGCTCCTAATCACTGGAACTGATGGATTATGCAGTAATAGAGAGATGCAAGCACCTGTTGATGCTCAGAGAAGAAGAATAGTAGTAAGAAGTGTCCACACAGTGGATATGCAGTTGGTGCCATTATAACATTGAGTAATATATAATAACACAAATAATAATGATAACTTTGTTTTATATCATATATAACATTGGACAATGTTTATATATGTTACTTTCATCAATGTTCCCCCCAATATTTTTTTAAGATTTTAGTTTTTTTTTTCTTCTTTGTTTAGTATCTGATTTTGTTGTAACCTTTACATCCTGGAGAATGTATATGTTTCCCTATGTGAAGATAGAATGAAATTGGCCAACAAATAAATCGGTCACACCTGGTAAAACGTGTGACTTTTTAAATTTGTTTTCAGATTTTTTCTCTGATTTCAAGC
Source organism: Procambarus virginalis (assembly GCA_020271785.1). Classification (NCBI taxonomy): domain Eukaryota; kingdom Metazoa; phylum Arthropoda; class Malacostraca; order Decapoda; family Cambaridae; genus Procambarus; species Procambarus virginalis. The sequence goes on from WNGS01006636.1 coordinate 3,334,792, forward strand.
TCTATTTTCTGTCTCTTTAGGTTGTTTTGATGATTAGGGACCATATTAAGGCTTTTTCACTTATATAAAATATCCCCTAAATATATCCACTAAATCATTATAATTATTATAATTATCCCTATATTTTGTATTTGTTGAGGTTATTTTTTTCTCGACTTCGTTTCAACACATATTGGCCTACAACTTTCACATATTCGAGTACGAATGCCAAACAATGTTTATTAAAACATACAAATAAATTAACGAATTAAAACTACCTTAGTTCATTGTTGATAACATCAACTTTAATTATCTCTGAAAATAGAGTTTAAACTTTGAGTGGGTTCTAAAATTCCAGTTTTTGACCGATTCTCACTATTTTGACATATTGTGTGCTCGGCTGTCTGTTCTACAATCCCTTCAGAATGGATTTTTCATAAACTTTATACATTTGGAGTTAAAAAATTTGTCCAAATTGCCACATATTTCAAATGCCCTATTAAGGATTTTTTTACAGTAAACTATACTGAAAACCTTTGTTCTAATTTGATGAAAATGAAGATCATATGCTATTCTGAGAGAATAATAACATTAAATGAACAATTGCTAATAGTTCACATTTTTTTATTCTTGATTGAAAATCTGACATTTTCAATATTCAATTTTAAAATTAATTTTGATTCTCTTGTTTTTCAAGTTATGCTGTGATCATTTAGACAAAGTTGGAGCATTTGCCTAGTTGATTATGCAAAAGAAAATTGGAAAATGTTTGTGCAAGTGTTAAAAACTTGTATGATGATATAAAATAATTTAACATATGTACGTATTGCGCAGTCTAAGGGTTAATGAGGATAAGTTCCAGTTACGGCTCTATGGAAAAACAAAAACATCAAAGCAGAAACTACATATAAAATGCAGTCAAATCATACTATTGAAAGAAAAAGCAATGTAAAAGATTTAAGAGTAATCATATTAGAAGACTTTATTTTTAAGGAACACAACAAAGTTGCTGTCAGAACTGCAAAAAAAATGACAGTTTGGATGACCAGAACCTTCCAAGCAAGATACCATATCAATGATACTTTTTAAGACATTAGTGCTCTCTAGAGTGGAATATTGTTGCACACTAATAGCCCCATTCAAAGCTTGAGAAATTACTGACTTGGAGAGCATGAAAAGCTCTTACACTAGAATCCCCTCAATAAAAATAAATTATTTGGACCACCTTAAATTTTTAAATTGTATTCCCTAGAGTGTAGGCTAGAGAGATACATAATAATTTACACTTGGAAAATATGAGGACTGGTTCCAAATCCGCACACAGAAATAACACGAGAGATCAGAAGACATGGCAGGATGTGCAAAATAGCCCCACCAAAAAGCCGAGGTGTAATGGGCTTGATTAGAGAAAACTCTGTCAACATCCAAAGCTCTACACTCTTACCATGTACATTAGGGGCATAACTGACCTCTCGGCGTTCAAAAAGAGAACTCGACATGCACATTCAAAGGATACCTGACCAACCAGGCTGCAAGCAGCTGCATCGAATAGCCTGGTTAGATAAACCAGCAACCAGAAGGCCTGGTCAGAGACAGGGCTGCGGGTACACTGATCCCTGAAATCGTCAACAGGTACACAACAGGTAGGTAGATAGGCATGATTAGAATTGGCCCATTTATCACAATCTCCTGCGGAAGCCCAAATACAAGTTACCTGTATCTTGAAGTTGTGCAGCACCCTGGTTGAGAAACACTGGTGTTACTTCTTAACACAATTACATGTTAGTTTTATCGGTTTAAAAAAAATTACTAGTTCCTTTGTGGACTGGCATAATCTTCAGTCTTTGAAAGTTGCAAGCCTATGCACCAGAAATTACCTAAGTGTAATTACTGGTGCATAGGCTTGCAACTTTCAAAGAGTGAAGATTATGCCAGTCTACAAAGTATTAAAAATGTTTAGACCAATAGAACTAATACTACACATTTTATAAAAAATCTTTAAAATTGTGTTATTAATAAGAAGTAACATCACGGAGCACATGGTCAGTGTCTACATAACCCTGGACAACATGGATTCGGAGCAAGACACTCTTGCCTGTCACAGTTGCTAGACCACTATGACATGGCCCTAGATGCCAAGGAAAACAAGTAAAACAGATATGCTCATACTATATTTAGAAAGCTTTTGCAAACATAACCATGGTGTTATTGCATGCAGAATGCACATTAAATGAATTGCAGTAAAAGGGTGCTGGCAAAATAGGAAGGTGGATCTTCAATTTCCTAGTGAATAGAACCCAAAGAGCAATAGTCAACAAAGTAAAATGTAGATCATCCACAGTGAAAAGCTCAGTCCCAGGCAATGTGCTTGCTACAGTACTTTCTCATTCTCATGTTGGATATTGATGAGGACACAAATGATAGTACCGTATCATCCATTGTAGAGGATATTGATTTTTATTAGTAAAATTTAGAGAGGACACAGCAAACCTCCAAACTGATGTAGATCAGGTCTTCCAATGGGTCACAAAATAAAAAATAATAGCAAAAAAAACATTATTTTGGAAGGTAGATACTAAACCCCCTCCCCCCAACCCTATAATGTTGGCATGTCAGGTTGATTGCACCACATCGAGGTAGGTTGTGGAGTTGCCACATCTCTAGGCCATTCTCACAAAAAATAAAAAATTGTCCAAGTTTGGGATTCTTAGAGAACTTCACTTGTTACATATATATTCATTGTGATGTCCCTCACACTGTGACACTGCTTTGTTACATACTTTATTATGGATTGTAGAGCCCCTTCCAATAATCCACTTATGAGTTAGGGCAGGCAAGTTGCAAGGGAATGTGTGTTTTAATCAGATGTTGTAAGATTGATGTGACTGACACCTTTCATTGTCATTGCAGCGATCGATGATGGATGCTCCAGCTAAAACTATTTTTACCTTCATCGATCGTGACCTTACAGCTCAAGCCAATGACAAAGATGTTACAGAAATAGCTCTTGCTGAACTTTATGCGTATGTTCAGTCACTGCCAGAGTCTGCAAAAAAACGTAAATTAATTAAACAATTTAACTGTGGCACTGGTTTGGGAACCCCACAAGCCAATCAGAGCTTCATCAAGAAGCAAGAGGCTCGGGGCAAAAGGTTAGGAGACTCAATCAAGGTAAGTTGGCAGCAGCAGTAGCAGTAGCATTCTTGTTCATGTTCGTGTCCTGGATCTTGGTGTTCTCTACTGTTCTCACTTTTTCTTGTTTAATTGCACATTAAGCATATATTTGGATAAAAGTCTTGAATGCTGGTGCAGATCCTGGTGAAAACTAAATAAGAATATTGCCTATTTAGCAAGATACATTTGTACAGATGTACATAGTTTTAGTTTAATTATTTATTATGCATCCCATACCCATCTTGTGGGCGGTAGTGGAAAGGGTTACAGAGGCACATAATGGGCTCAGGGACTGAACCCCAAAATTCATTTAGCTAAGCAAGTTACAATCCTGATGAGCTAGTTACAAAATTCAAGAGCAAAATAGCAGGAGCAAAGATTGAAAGTGTCAAAATCTTGAAAGGATTGAAGTGAAATAGACCATGATGGTCAATTTTAGGATTTAGAAGAGAAACAATAATACTGTAATATCCGAGAAGATGGTGGAGTATGATGTGACAATACGTGGAGGAGTAGTTCTGTGATTAAAAGTTGCTGAGAATGCCATGAAAGTAGCATAAGAATACAAAGAAAAGGTTTATCATGTGAGGCCCATGAATCAAAAAGTTAGTATAGAGAATTTATTATATGCATAGATTTCACTTGAATTTTTCAATCATAGGAAGTTTTTATTTAAGATAAGGATGAGCGAGATATTTTGACAAATGTACCATAACTATTATTATCTGGATTCCTCATGACTACAAACATTTCAGTAATATACAGTATCCTAATGTGTAAAGAAGTGATCAGGCTGAAAAGAGATGGAGAATGTCTTCACAGGAAGCAACAAGAAAGCCTTTGCAGGACTTCCCAAGATATTTCATGTAGACTTTTAAGATTGAATGAGAGTGAAAACCTGTTTTGGGTGACGTAAAAACTACAATGAGTGACATTGTACTGTAGTTACTAAGAGTTGGGTAAAGCAGCATATGATGGGTTGTTAGCAAGGTAGTACAGCCAGACAAGATATCACCATGGCTACTGAGGCCATAGGAATACAGTATAATTCATAGAGAGTTAGTAATGCAAAGTCAGACAAATAGCAGATCCCCAAAATTTTAAGGATTTCGAACACTGAATGTCGATGTTCAGGAAAGAAAATTTACTATGAGGGAATGAGATCTAGTTTTCCCTGGATGGAGTCCCGTGGTGGCTACCTCAAGCTGTCTCACCGAGTGTTCCCACTACTGTATCTCATCAGTTGCAGGAACTTTTGGCCTACTGGGAATGAGAGCCAAATCCTGGAGACACTCGTCAGGAAAGCATCCATAAAGTACGCAGAGATTTACAAACAATTGCAAGATTCATTGAAAACAAAGTAATGAAACTGCCAACAACTCAACACACTATGTAGACAAAGCAAGCAAACACCAGCATAGACCCATTAGTATTGATGGCTGTCACTATGTGACCTGGAGCTCCTGTCCACAGCCAACTTGAGGTCAGACCTGCTGATGTGGCATAAACACCACATACTCTACTTTGTTTTTCGGGTTATCAAGAAGTTGCCGCGGGTCTTGCTGCTGTTAAACTAAATGCCAGCTGTCCTTGGACTTTGTCCTGTGGGGGGCCATTTGCTTATGTTTTCTTGTTTAGGTATTTGTTTCATATGCACATTATACTTCCTGGCTTGTATGAACCTGGCTTCTTTTATGCTTCAAGCTCAATGAGCTCAGGGTTCACCACCCTGGGTGCTTGTTTAGCACAGCCCACACACTGGCAGTTACTTACTTGGTGTGTTCGGGTGTTCTTCTCTTCAAAGTCTGACCACTGGGATGGGGTGCCTCTCCTCAGGCTGTACACGAGTCCTAGCTACCTCTGTTTAGGCCCTGGGCTACGGGTATTCTGACTGGTTGTTAATAGGGTGTGCTAGGGTACATGCACACTTGGTTTAAATGGCATGCCATAGGCACCCTTCGTAGCTGTGTGATTGCTGGATGCTTTTGGTGTCTGCTCTTCCGTAGTGTCCTGTCTAGCTTGTCACCTTCGGGCCCCTGGTAATTCCCCAGCAGGTCTACAGCATGGCTCATGATGGATTGACCCTATTGAAACTGTGAGGGCCAACTGCAAGCATCTGGCTTCCAACCTCAGATAGATAAAAACTTTTCTAGATATAAATCGTGAGTCCCTTGAACAACAAGGCACTACGGGCTCACCATAGCCCGTGCTACTTGGAACTTTGTTCCAGGTAGCGAATCTTTAACAACAACAACCTTGAACAACATTTCCCTGTTTAGTTATTGTTTCACACCATGATTCCTGCATGCCATTGATTCATTTTTATCATGATTCTTTCACTATGGTACACAGTTATCTGGATTCTTTCTCTAGGATTTCTTCACACATGACTCATTTATTGGTAAGGTGTCCATATAGCCAATGTCAGAAAATCATTCAACCATTCATGATTTATTGCTGTAAGAGTGAAGTTTCATATGAACAAGTAATGTCACCACGTCACACTTGTATACTATCCCAGGGAGACTTAAAATCATTATCAACACTATAAATGTTGACACGAGTAAGGTGATTATTTTATATTAGAGAGGTAAACAAGCAGAGTAAATTATTTTACTGTGCTTTACATGGTAAACCAACAAAGCTATGGAATGGAATGAAAGATTTATTTGAGTGATCAAATTTTGCAAATATTTTAAAGTTTGGCATCGGTAATATAAAAGTATGGAAGAGCGGATGGCTTAAGAGATCCTTGGGAAGGATAAAGAAAAGGGCAACAATACTACTACTACTAAGTATTTAGTAGTAATAGCTAGTTGACCAACCAGTCTCATTGTGCGTGGACATAGGCGTCCCAGAGTTGGCAATAGTGTACTCACCTAATTGTGCTTGCGGGGGTTGAGCTTTGGCTCTTTGGTCCCGCCTCTGAACTGTCAATCACCTGGTGTACAGATTCCTGAGCCTACTGGGCTCTATCATATCTACATTTGAAACTGTGTATGGAGTCAGCCTCCACCACATCACTTCCTAGTGCATTCCATTTATTAACTACTCTGACACTGAAAAAATTCTTTCTAATGTCTCTGTGGCTCATCTGGGTACTAAGTTTCCACCTGTGTCCCCTTGTTCATGTCCCACCTGTGCTGAAGAGTTTGTCTTTGTCCACCCTGTCAATTCCCCTGAGAATTTTGTAGGTGATTATCATGTCTCCCCTTACTCTTCTGTTTTCCAGGGATGTGAGGTTCAGCTCCTTTAGCCTTTCCTCGTAGCTCAATCCTCTCAGTTCCGGGACGAGCCTGGTGGCATACCGCTAAATCTTCTCTAACTTTGTCTTGTGTTTAACTAGGTATGGACTCCAGGCTGGAGCTGCATACTCCAAGATTGGTCTTACATAAGTGGTATACAGGGTTCTGAAAGATTCCTTACACAAGTTTCTAAAGGCAGTTCTTATGTTGGCCAGTCTAGCATATGCCGCTGATGATATTCTTTTGATGTGGGCCTCTGGGGACAGGTTCAGTGTGATATCAACCCCCAGATCTTTCTCTCTATTTGACTCTTGCAGGATTTCACCTCCCAGATGATACCTTGTGTTCAGTCTCTTGCTCCCTTTGCCTAGTTTCATCACCTTACACTTTCCCGAGTTGAACTTTAGCAGCCATTATCTAGACCATTCCCCCAGTTTATCCAGGTCATCCTGTAGTCTCTGTCTATCTTCATCCGTCTTGATTCTTCTCATAATTTTTGCATCATCAGCAAACATTGAGAGGAATGAGTCTATACCCTCCGGAAGATCGTTCACATATATTAGAAACAGGATGGGTCCAAGTACTGAGCCCTGTGGGACTCCGCTGGTGACATCTTGCCACTCTGATGTCTCCCCCCTTACCGTTACGCGCTGTTTCCTGTTGCTTAAGTACTCCCTTATCCACTGGAGCACCTTCCCTTTTACTCCTGCCTGTTGCTCCAGCTTTTTTAACAGCCTTTTATGGGGTACTGTGTCAAAGGCTTTTTGGCAGTTCAGGAAAATGCAGTCGGCCCACCCTTCTCTTTCCTGCCTAATTTTTGTTGCCTGGTCATAAAATTCTATTAACCCTGTGAGGCACGATTTACCATCCCTGAACCCATGTTGGTGGTGCGTTACAAAGTTATTTCCCTCCAGATGCTCTTCGAGCCTTTTCCTCACGATCTTCTCCATCACCTTGCATGGTATACAAGTTAAGGAAACTGGCCTGTAATTCAGTGCCTCTTGCCTGTCGCCCTTTTTGTATACTGGGACCACGTTAGCTGTTTGGCCTTGGTCATGTAGCTCAATGCTACAGTGGGGGGAATAAAAGGGGCGACAGTTTTTCTAGTACTGTAATACTGTACTACTTTTGCCCTTATCTTGTGTTAATTCCTTGGTAACAGTTATACTGTATATAAAATTGAGGAAGACGAAGACAGTTATTGATGGTGATACTGTGATTAAGTTATTTTTGTCTGTATTATACATATTTACTTAGAGTAACAGTATTCCTTAGATGCTACTGCCTAATTCAAGAAATGACTTGAGGGCAGCTGTACCAGCATCATGTGTGTGTGTCACTGTTTGGAAATGTCCTAAGAAACACTGGTCTAGAAAGTGGGTGTAAATGATGAGTAATGTTGAAGTGGTGTAGTACCATACAAAGCAACTGTGATCAAAGTGTGTGTGTCAGGACGGAACCCTCGGTGAAACCAAATAAATAACTAATGGAACAAATCTTGATGTAATACAATAGCTGCGTTGTTTAGATGTTTAATGCTTAAATTGACTAATAATTGTATGATTAGTGTTTGTGTATGTGACATTATTTGTTGATGAACACTACTGTCCTGCTACAGTTGTGCGGTGTGATATCTCGTTACTCGATTGTTTTCATCCATTTTGCTTTTTATTTTTCATTATTTGTGAGAAGAAAAAGACGTCTTATCGACAATATCAGGTTAGAGCAGACAGGGTTCAAGACAATTTCTGTATATGGAAGAAAAAACTATATTTGATTAATTGAATGACAAATATGATTACAGTACTACCAAGACATTTAAGAGATTTAAAATGGCAGGGGGTATTTTAGGATGGCTATCACATTCAAGGCTTTTCATCATGTTTCTCATTGGCTATGCTATTTAATTCCCTTAATCCAATCTTGTGTAAATCCAATAATGCAATCTTATAGTATGTGCTTTAATTTAGTGCATTTTCATTTTTATTTCGGCACTAAAGCATGCCTCTCTAACATCCATTGTGCATGTGTTAATCTGCAAATTAAATTGTTTTGCCTGTCCAGAGCTTTTTTTTTTTTTTTTTTTTTTTTTTTAATGTGCATAATAACTCAATAATCCAGAATGCTTACTCATTTCTCTTGGAGCCAAATTATGTTAATGAGTGGTTATTCACTCTTAAAAAGTTTGAGATCAAATAGGTTTATCTTCATAACCTGTTTCAGAAACATCTATTCCACAAGACAGTGAAATCTTCAAAGAGTAAATCGCAGCCTTTTGCTTCTTCTGACTGCAGCAAAGTTAAGCGTTCCAACAGTCAAGATTTACTTAGTGTGAGTTGATACTTTGTGTAATGAGAGCCTATTCAACATCAAAGTTACATTTGACATTACAAAAAATATAAAAATAATAATTGTGCACACACTATATATATAATGTGTGTGTTTTATACATGCATACATACACACAAACACAATATATATATATATATATATATATATATATATATATATATATATATATATATATATATATATATATATATATATATATATAATATTATTATGGAAGCTTTAGCTTTTATTGAAATTGCTTATATATTTTATATTGTAGATACTTTGCATGTATCACTGCCTCAGTGATCTGATTTTTACTGTTATTTTGCTGCGTCGCATTACAGAGTCCTTCTGCCAGATCCCCTGAGCTGCGTATGTACCGTCGTAATACTGAGCTTGGCACACCGAGTCGTTTAAAAGCAAAATCTCTTGATGATTTATCATGTAGCGACGAGCTTTCCTCGGACAACACCTCTTCTCCGTACTCGTCTTCCTTTATTCACACAATATTTCACACAAAGTGCCATTTCCGTCAGAATGGAAAGCATCCCTTCCCCATTTCCCTGCCATCACTTGGTATTAATGCATGTCTTGGTTCATCATCATCGGATCAAGGCTCCTGTACTGATCCTTTGTCCCCTCTGCCCCTCTTGTCTTTTTCCCCGGATTCGAGTTGTGATACTCTGGAAGCTCTCACAGAGGTCAACTCCAGTCAGTCCGTCCTCAGCACCAGAACGGAAAGATTTCCCCAATCTGCTTTCAACTTTGCCTCAACAGCACTGGAGGAAGTTAAAGAAAATGCTCTCCCTTGGGATAGCATGTTGGCCTCTACCCCTGCTGGCTCCCAGCTGCAGGTGCACTCCCCTATTTCTCAGGCTATGATAAGAGCCAGCATACCTCAGGTACTGACTACCCTGTCACTTTTACCACTTAACATGCATCCAAAACCCGTACTGGTACAGCTGGAAGAGCAATCGAGTGATACTCATGCCTTGTGCAATTTTTTTTTTTTTTGCTTGCTAATGATGGCTTTGCACATCTAATTCTTTATTAATTTTTATCAGATTATGTACAGTACTGCTAAAAATTTTGATGTGATAATTAAGTAACTTTACATTCATATAAATGCAGTTGCTTAAATAATGTATATATTGTATATACAGTATAATTACAATGACATACTGGTATATTACATTGGGTTTAAGTCAATACTAGTATTGTTGAAACAGATTTTTTTAGATTAAACAATGTGTGCTTAACAGCTTTTCAGTCCATGATGCATGCAGATTAACAAATTTATAATATAAATACTGTATAAGCTAATCTATTATTTCTGCATCACTTAATTTTCAGAAGGTGATAATGACTCCACGTAGCCGTTGTCCAATCATCATCAACTCTGCGTCCAATTTATCTCAAGTTGCCGAGGAAAGCTTGCACCTGCATGCTTCCAGAAGTGTGAACAAAGAGGAGAGTGATGATGCAAGTAATGTAGACATGCACTGCTCCCCTGTTATTGGTAACCCAACGGCCCAGCTCACATCCCCACCAAAGCCTGTCCAGTCACCAGCTGACTCTACAAACCTCAATTTGATTTCTTCTGATCATGATAAAAATGATACTGATGATGACTTGGAAAGGGAAACAAGCGAGAAGAAATCCCAAAGCACTTCACATGATTGTAAGAAGCCAGAGAGAGAGAGTAAACTCGGCAGCAGATGGGGCTCAACATCCCTACGTCGAACACTAAGTTCAGCTAGCTCAACTAGCTCACTCTTTGGTGGTTTTTTCCGCCATTTGAGCACGTCTTCCCTGGCTCAGTTAGCTACAAGACTGACATCATCTTCCTCACGTCAGCATCCTGAGATGGATGAAAATACAGAAATTGAGAATGGGTTAGTGTCGGAGGACGACGACGACGTCATGAATGAATCGTTAACTAGTGTTTTCAAGGAATATCTTTTAAGTCGCAGCATACTTACTGACAATCCAGTTGATTTATCTTTACATTTAGAAGGTGAGGAAACCAAAGAAGCTGAAATGGAGAAAGGTACTTTTTTACTAGATAAAAATACTGATGAACACAATGAAGCTTACCAATTTTGTGATTCTGCATATGGAGACTCTCAGCCTCCAAGTAAATGTGTGTCTCGGCAGTGCTCAAAGGCTTCTTTAAGATCTCTAGACTCTGCTGTTGGTCTCTCTGACTCTCTCTTATACTGCCTGAATGGAAATGATCCATTATCTGCCTCTGGTTCAGTAGGAAGGAGTAGCTGCAATAGTTCTCGAACCAGAATACTTGAAGAAAATTCAGAAACTCTAGCTCAGAATTCATTCTTACGAGATAGAGCTGAGAACAAAAATTTGTTAGAGCTCCATTCGTGCTCGCCAGACAGCCGATGTCAGTCTCTTCTTAAAACCAAGCAAGGCACTCCAGTACCACAGAGAGACAAAGAACTTTCAGAGAGTGCAAACAGTGCTAAAGTGCTTTTTGAAACCTCTTTTTAATATTAATGATAACTTAAAATAATTTGTTTTTATCCACTTGGAACAAAAAATATCAATACAGTACTAGATTTACTTGATTTTTTAAATTCCACCCAAGACGGATTTGACAACCCAAGCACTGACCTGGCCTGGTGATAGTGTGGGGCCAAACACTGGCCTGGCCTGGTGATAGTGTGGGGCCAAGCACTGGCCTGTGGTGATAGTGTGTGTGTGTTCTGCAGCAAATAATGCATCACCAAAGCTGTCTGAGCAGAGGCACACGCCTGTGCTGCTTGGGTTGAGCACAGAGCACTGCTTGGTGCAGTCTTGCAGCCCCTTTTGCTGTTTCACACATTTATATATCTGTTATGATCTCTTGTTTCCTATGGTAACCCCTTCTGGGAGTGTCCTCAGGTAGAATACTTTGAATTACTTCTACTACTTTTTAAATGTTAAATGAAATATTTAATAAGAATTTACATGTATCATTTTGATGTCTTGAAAACAACATATGGAAATACTTAAGGTCGCTTCAACAAATGTACAAATGGAACATTAAAAGAAATTATAGTAGTTCAGTACTGTATGTGGAAAAAAGATCTGATATTAAGAAGCAGTTGCTTCGGCTTCTATACTGTGTGTCAGTTTTCTAAATTTCTATTTTTAGTTTAGGCAATGACAAGCTCCTTTGTTTTGTTTTATTACTGTGCTCTCATAATTGTGTGTGCTTGTTGAGGTAACCATCAGCCTTCCCATGTATTGTAATGTTTCAGATTAAGTTGGTTGCTTTAATAACAACAATGTATATAAACATAAGTGAAGTAAGCTTGTGTTTATATGGATTGTTTGGACACAAGCCAACTGACACTACAGTACAGTGTAATATAAGCTTAATATATATACAGTGTTAACTTATAAAGTAGTCTCTCATGCACAACAATGAAATCTGCAGTGCCAAAAATTAACAGAATGGAGAAGCCAAATGACAATGACCTTACTGTGTGTGGTTTTTCTTAAATATTGTCAACAAAAATTTCTATTATTCTGTTTATTTATGTTGACAATGGTTTTTCATGAGGTACCATTTTATGAATAATTCCATTTATCATTTTATCATAGACACAGATGAGAAGTTTAACATTCAGACAATGATGATAGCTGGGGAAATTCACTGCCAGTCTTAATCAGTTAATAGAGGTGTGGTCTAAAGTTGACCCCTACTGTGGACTGTATTGGGATATTACACAATGTGTCCATTATTCTCTAACTTCAGGAATAATTGTACAGAAAGAATGTTTTAGATTTATTGGATCATTGCATAACATTTATGGTGTTAGAACAGCATAAATAGGTACTTTAAGGAATTGATAAATGCAATATTTTACTGTGTACATAGGAAAGAGTTTTTTACTTCTGATTTATTTAGATTTATTTAAATAATAATTCCCATAAGTGCAAATATATTTTGTGGACGTGTACTGAAAAGCCTCTATTATATTTGAAAATTGTTCCCCTTGCTTTATCGGCAGTGTGCTGGCTCCCACTTGGACCATATTGTCATGTATACTCTTCATTTATTTACACATTGTCGATGCTTAATACAATGTGATGAACATTGTTTTTCTTTGAGGCAATACACTTTTTGGGGGTAAATTGACTTGTTAATTATTTTATAGTGTGTATAAAGCAGTGCATGTAGTTTACCAAGTGCCTTATCAGTATTCATTGCTACATGAAACTTCATTTATTCTCACGAATTATTAATGTTGCATTTATCCCTAAATCATGTACAATATACATACAGTAAACTTTCTCTAGCTTCAAGAGTTTCATTCGTATGCAACTTGGTAGCAATTCTTGGTTTTCTCTTCCTGTCATTATCTTGTAACTTGCCCTTTATATTTAGGTTCCTAGTACTGCTGTATTTTTAAAATATGTACAGGTTTCAAATTCTGAAATCTGCTACAAATTGTGGGTATTGAAACTGGGTCTCTTGAATGAAAGGAAAAGCCACTCCTTTTTATATCACTTGCCAAGTCATTCCTTATTTTTCATTTTACGACCTGGGAAACTTACCTCGATTAGGTTGGCTGGGAAATGATGATAATGTCATGCAGAGTAAAGACTTGCCTGCCCTACTTACCATGGAGTGGAAGTGTCTTGAGCAGTAAACTGTTAAGGTTGTTGTTCCTTGACTAGTGTGGAAACTCATGATGGGCCATTCAGAGATCTGGTTCTATCCTTGCAAATCTTTGACCATTTCACTATGTTTTATCATTTAATTTTCAAATTTCTCTTAAATATTATGCATATTGCCAAAGATAATATTCATTCAGTTTGTTCTTTATCCATTTTAAAGCTGTTTATTTAGGTGTAGAAAAATGCCTCTTTTTCAGAGACGAACCTCTTAGTACTGGCCTTGGAAAGCCACCATCTTGCCAGGCATCTAAGACTGTCTCATCCTACTGGGTGCAGGGACCTTGAGGGAAAGAGGGAAGCTGAGTCACAAGATGCCTCTCACTGAGGGGAAACCCCCTGCTAAAATTTAAGATTGTCATGTAAACTTGTACTCTTAGAGAAATGTTTATGAATAAATTAAAAAAAAAAGTATCGAATACCACTCTGCTGCTTCACTCCTGCCACCAGATGGCAGTCTTAATTAACCCGGGTCCGTCACCAACTGTTTTTCCTCCGACATCCAAGTGGTTGATTTTCTTAAATTATTGAGTAATTAGTTTTGTGTGTACATGCCAGTCGTTTGTGTGGGTCATGGACTTTAAGCCTGTTTCAGGGATTTCTTCCCTTGAGGTACCTTGAGGTGCTTCGGGGCTTAGTGTCCCTGCGGCCCGGTCGTCGACCAGGCCTTGCCGAGGAGGCCATGTCCCTAGCATGCTGTTTAGCAAAGATGTCTGCAAACAGAATTAACTTAAGATGAAGATGATTCTCTGTAGGGTGGACTCCTCCAGTGTCTTCCTTATTTGGGTTGTACCATGGGATTTTTTTTTTTTTTTTGATAAGTGCTTACTTGGGATTTGGTCACCAGGCAAGACTTTAGAAGAGAGTGATATTAGTAGTTTTAATATGGCCCTTCAGGTCGTGCTCATGGCCAGGTGCACTTGGGGGAGTGGCATTTAGCATAGTGTGATTTTGTTGTTTCATCAGTTTTGAGTACCTGGAGCATACCGGGAGAGGTTCTGGAAGTTCAGCTTCCCGAGCCTGGCCTCGGGCCAGGCTGACTTGTAATAATTTAGTCTAACCGGCTGTTGCTTGGAGTGGCCCTCAGATCCACTACAGCCTTGTTGGTCTGGCACTTCTTGCAAGAACTTGTCTAAGTGCCTCTTGAATACATCCACTCTTTGGTCCAGCAATATTTCTAATGCTTGCTGTGAGGATGTTGAACAGCTGTGGACCTCTCATGCTCAGACAGTGTTCTCTGAATGTGCCCATGACACCTCTACTCTTCATTCTGCATTTCCTTCCATGTCTTTCGCTCCAGTATGTTATTCTACTGTGCAAATTTGGGACCTGACCTTCAATATCTTCCATATGTATATTTTTTTATACCTTTCTAGTCTCCTTTCCAAAGAGTACATTTTGAGTCCCAATAATTTAGACACATTATCATTTCTATGCATGACGTATATGTTCTCTGTATTTCCCTCTAATTCAGAGATTTCTCCTGCTCTGAAAGGGTGAAAGTGAGTATTGGGCATACTCAAGATGGGACAGCACCAGTATTTAAATAGTATTAGCATTGCTGTTGGGTCTCTGGATTTGAACGTAATCATAATCCATCCTATCATTTTCCTGGCCTCTGTATATTTGCTCGGTTATACGGTATTCACTGTCAGGTCATCAGATATCATAATTCCCAGATCTTTTACATATTGCTGTTCCTCCTATGAGTCGGTCTGATTGTGTCTTGTTTAGTTCCTAGTTTCCATAGCATACTCTACTACCTGGAACGTGTCACCTTAAACAATGTTATTTTCAGTGCCCAGTTGAAGACTTATTAATATCTGCCTGTGGTTTTTCAGTCTTCTGCAGAGGAAAATTTCATGCTGATTTTTGTATCTGCAAAGGATGACACGAATCTTTGACTAGTATTTTTGTCTATATCCATAATGAGAATGAG
This sequence comes from Procambarus virginalis, assembly GCA_020271785.1. Classification (NCBI taxonomy): domain Eukaryota; kingdom Metazoa; phylum Arthropoda; class Malacostraca; order Decapoda; family Cambaridae; genus Procambarus; species Procambarus virginalis. The sequence continues at coordinate 3,350,146 of WNGS01006636.1, forward strand.
AAATGGCC